>PVJC01020301.1:0-29310 GCA_004026665.1 Murina feae
CATATCCCCCTAAATATTCTACCAACCCTCAGATCTGTTATGAAAGCATTGAACTTCTGCCTTGCCAATATTTCTGTTTAATCTTCTATCCCTGTAGATAATTTTTTTTTCCTGCCCCGTAACCAGCTTTGGCTCTCCACTATTTCCCTGATGGACATTTCACCTTATCAAGCTCAGCTACTTTAAACAACTTGCTTTGTTCATCCGTTTATTCAGCAGATATCTGCACAGTGTTTGCCATGTACCAGGCATCACAGGCGTCGAAGTTACAATGATAAACAGTCATGGACTTTTCCGTCATTTCTTTCTGATTATTTGATTAAAGTCTGGAAGGAGTTTAAAAGTGAGTAAGAGCTTGTAACTGTGATGCATACCATAAAGGCTGTGGATGTGACCCTGCTAGAATAATTAGGAGATTGACCTGATCCAGAAGGTCAGGGAAGGCATCCCTGAGAGAAGACAGCTGAAGGAAGAGTGGACCATGATTTTTCAGGTAATTCTCCCTTCATTGTTTAGGGCGTTCCTTTGTGTTTTCTACCAGTTCTCTGAGTTCTTACAACCAATAGGTTATTGTGGGGGGTAATGTCATGTGTCACCATGGAGGACCCAGACACTTGGTCACACTTAGTTCTGGGTGTTTCTGGGAGGGTGTTTTGGATGAGATTAACATTTAAATCAGTAGACTGAGTGAAGCAGATTGCCCTCCCTAATGTGAACAGGCCTTGTCCAATCAGTTAAATCAGTTAAAGGGCTTGATAGAACACAAAGGCTGACCCTCCCCAAGTGAGAGAATTCTTCCTGACAGCCTTCAGAGGGGACATCAGACTTCTCTCGCCCTCAAACCTGAACTGAAAACAAGAGCTCTCCCTGTGTCTCAAGTCCGCCGGCCTTTGAACTGAAACTACAGTACCAGCTCTCCTTGGTTCTCAGCTTGGTTCTAGATCTCAGAACCTGCCAACCTCCATGATGTGAGCCCATTCCTTAGAATAAATCACGTGAGCCAATTCCTTATATATATGTGTGTGTGTGAGTGGTTCTGTTTCTATGAAGATCACTGACTAATACCGTTATAAATATTTCTAATGAAATTTTTAATGCAGTTTTTCATTCTGTTTTTATGGCAACCCACTATGTAAAGACTAAGAAAAGTGAATTACTATACTAGCTCACAAATTTGTAGGAAACGTTCTGTTTTTGCTTAGGAAAATCAGCTTGATAAGTTTCTAAATAAATTGAGAACTACAGGAAAATACCAAGGCAACAAGTCATTATAGGTAAACTATTTTATATGATTAAAAAATGATTATTTTTCCTTCTGGAAGGGAATGGTAAGGAAGATGCAGAGAAAGAAGGAGGAAAAATGAGTCAATGATATGAGGGAAGGGAGGCTGAGACCTTAAGAAATGAAGATGCACCAAGTTCACTATAAGTATTTGCATGATTCCACGCAAACTTGAAGGTGTTCTCTCCTATCCCCAATAGAGCCCTATTTTGTCCCCTTACCTGCTAACCCTGCATTTTCATGGGCCACTCCCAGGACCTAAGCGAGAATTGTTGGTCACTCTAAAACAATCATTGCAATTCTACTTCTTTGTTTCTAACTAATTTAGGTGTGACGTGTGTCAGAACCACGGCTCCTGAAAAACTAGTTAATGCTCTTAAAGAAACGCTTAGCCCAAGACCCACCCTTCTTGCCTACACACAGTTTGGACTTTGACAGACCTAACTTGAAAAATTCAGCAATCCTGCAACTCCACCACCGGATTTCTTATGTGAGAAAAGAATTTTTCTGGTGTGTGTGTGTGGGGTGTGTGTGTGTGTGTGTGTGTGTGTGTGTGTGTGTGTGTGTGTTTTCATCTAGGTTTCCTGGTATTTGCAGCCAAAGGCAACAGTACTGAAAGAAAGTTACTTGTCAGTAACCTGATTAAAGAAATGTGTAAGAGCTGGTGAAAATGAACTTGCTAATATATTCTAGACTGAAATTTTGATGACTCATAAAACAATTTTTCAGGCAATTCTCCCATGTGATCTATCAGGCCATAATTTGTCAATATGTTTAAATATCCATTAGATAATAAAACTGCAAGATACTTATTATGTATGTTTTTAATGTCCCCCAAAAGTAAATAATGGATGTTATAAAAGTCACTTTACATTGACAGCTTCATAATATTCTGTATACTGCTAGCTAATAAAATCTGCATGAGGACATGGAACTTGTCTTAACTCATTTTATTCCTAAAACTAGGAATCCTGGAAAGTCTTAGAAAATATTTACATATTGGATCATCCTATACCCCTAGGTAATACTTCTCATTTTTTCAATTGGAAGCAGAGTATTGTTCACATTCTATTAGCAATGTATATTTCCTAGTTTCATTGGGTCTTACAAAGTAATCTAATCTAATAAAAGAGTAATATGGAAATTAGCCCTCACTCCTTTACACCTAAGCCATGCCCACCAGCCAAGCCACATCCACCAGCCAATCAGAGTGACTGTATGCAAATTAACCCAGCCAAGATGGCGGCCGGCAGCCATGGAGCTAGAGCAAACAGGAGGCTTCGTTGCACCAGTGATGGAGAAAACTGCCTACCTCAGCCGGCTGTGGTCTTCACTCAAGGCAACAAAGTTTCAATTATAGAAGCTAAATAAACCCCAGAAATCTGCTTCCAGCCAGCCTTGCTGGGACCTTGGGAGCTGTGGCCAGCCTGCAAACAGCCATCAGCCCCTCACCCAGGCTGGCCAGCAAGTGGACATCCCCCGAGGGGTTCCAGACTGTGAGAGGGCACAGGCTGGGCTGAGGGCTCTTCCCCCTCCCCAGTGCATAAATTTTTGTGCACCAGGCCCCTAGTTTTAATTATAAAGATAACAGCATCACTGTGTTTAGATACTGAGCTAAATATTCTTACTCTTTTTCATTTCAGCCTCATACCTCCCAACTGTTCAGATGAGAACCCAAGGTTTAGATTTATAGTACCAAGTTTCAGATCCTAAAAATATAATCCAGGTCTCTCTGTGTGAAAGTTATGAGTTATTATGACAACTAATACATTAATTTTAAAGCCTCATAAAACCAACGTAATGAGAGTTTTGTTCCAAATTGTTTTGTAAGTTTTTTCACTTATTTTAAAATTAAAAGCATTATTAAAAACACATATAACCTGGTCTCTAAATGTTTCTAATGATATTGGTTTGTTTGTGGGATGAATTTAGAATCAAGATATTTCAAGAGTTGAATATCACATTTAAGACTGAAAAATACTATTGAACTCAGAAATAACTTAGATACATTTATAGTTATAAAACATTATCTAACTCCACTGCATGTCAGAAAATACCATGATGTTCAAATTTGGTGTTCATCTGCAGAAGTTCACTTGGGTCTTTGGTCCACTCTCCATTCAGATCAGTTTTTCAATATTTTATTTGAAATCTCTGATGACTCAATACAGTTACAAACACACGAATTAATCACTAAATCAGCAAATATTTATTGATGACCTGTGGAGTGAACGGTACTATTTCTAAGCATTTTGGATTACAAATTATGTAGAAATAGAGAGACAAATTGTTCCTGCCATGCACAAAAAAAAATTTAGAAGGCAGGAAAATGTATTATTAACATGAATAGTATGTTCAAATACACATCATGACTTTGAAATGAGTTAAGAAGGGTGTTGGGAAATGTTACTGTAGGTGGCAATGGAAAAACATTTAGTAAGAAGAAGTTTCCTTGAGTAGGTAAGTCCATAAATGATTGAGTCCGATGAATTCTAGTGCTGCTGACCGAAGGCTGTTTTTTGTCTGTCGAGGGCTTGTTGAGAAGAGGAGAGCCTTGGAGAGGGAGACAGCTGATTTACAACTCTATGAGAGCTGGCAGGAGAAGGAGGCTATGTGATGGGAAACTTTCAAGGCTATTATTAGAAGATTGAATTTGATTCAGAAGACAGTGGGACTCTTGACAGAGTTAGGAAAAACAGAGAGAGGTAATCAAGACAACAGGCCTGAAATAGAGATTAATCACACAGTGCGAAATAACTGCAAAAAAAATGGGACTCCTAAAGCAAGCAAGGAAGAAGATAGAATAATCTAGAAACAATTTGCCAGTGGTCAAGGGATTCTGCTGTGGTGATGGTGGCAAATGATTTGATGGTTCTACGTGGAAGTGGTGAAAGCAGATGGACCTAGGAGGATGGAGATGGAATCAGAATGCAATTCTAGGAAAACATCGTGGTTACCCTGTAGTTTCAGAGATGTTTATTTTGTCAGATGTCCAACAACTCTGTGATAAGTTCTATTTGTTCACTCAACGGGCCTAACATATAAAGGGTTTTAACACTGTTCTCTTCCTTTGTACGCTCTACATTTTCATGTTAAAAAAAAAAAAAAACTACTTTCCTTGTATAATTCACACTTTTCATATCTAATTCACAGGGAATCAAAGAAGTTTCAAAGTAAGGAAGGAACTGCTAAAAAGAGATGAAGGATGGATAGGGGTTATGATGTAATCAGATCTGAGTTTTAAAACCATCCTCCAGGCTGAACAGTGGACAGAAATGAGGAAGACTGGCTTGGTAGCTGCATGACCTATCAAGTAAAATCGTGGAAAGGAGTGATGGTGACTTGAGCTATGGTAACAGCAGAGAGAATGGGGAGAAGGGGTGGAATTGATAGATGTTCAGGGGAGAGATTGAATTTAATAGAACTTGATGATTGGCTGAAAATGGGGAAATAGTGAGGGAACTATCAAAAATAAGCCCCAGGTTTCTGAGGTCAGTTTTGTTGGAGAGAAATACTGGCAATAAAATAATGAATTTCAGAAATGTTGAATTTGTGATGCCTGTGACGCATGGAAGGGGGACTCCCTCAGCCGGCGCTGTGGTGGGCAGTTGGCTCTATGGATGAGAATTCCAGAGAGAGGCCCAGACTTTTGAGCATAGAGATTATGACTGACACCAAAGGAGTGGATGCAATCACACCCATGGTGAACAAGAAGAGAGGAGAACCCCGACAGAATCCCCAGAGACTAGTATTTAATTATGCCATCTCTGTTCAGGGCAAGCAAAGCAACAAGAAAGATAATGGGTATCGCAGAGCAGGTGTCATTGGCTTCCTCGGATGGTTTTCCTGAGGATCCTCATATATGGAGCCCCAACTAGTCAATGCATTCATTCAATGCCTACTTTTTGTTCTAGACACCATACAGGGCCCTAGGGGACATCCTAATCGGAACGTGAACCTCCAGAGTTTTGCCCTCAAGATTATTTTATGAAGCTGTGAATCCAAAATCTGAAGTTCTCACTGGGACTGATGTTCTTAAAGGCCATTCTGAATAATAAAGCTGGATATTGGGGCTACAGCTGCGGTGTGCTTCAAGGTGCATTTTGTAGCTAATTTATCAGGAGGCAGTAATATTTAAAATTAACCCTTCGGTGGGTGACTTTTTGTGGCAGAGGAAGTGATCGATAATATTGTCCCCTAAAAACATCTAGGCCACTTTGGTTCTTTTGTATGCTGTGGTGCTGAACTGTGAATTCTCAGCCAAGTATTTCACCAGGAATTTTCTTTTTTAGAACATCTGAATCCTAAGTATAGGCACCTTACTGTGTATCTGGGAGCAGTTGGATGATCACTACTGTTGAGGGGAAATATGAGTTAAGCTCTTCATAACTAATTGCCAACTTATTACCCATGTATTTACTATGATAAACATATAGATATTGTTTCCCTCACAGTAGCATCTCAGGTATGCATAGTGTCTTTACAATACAGGCACACATGCACAACCAGTTACTCCTCCCGGTAATATGTTAATGCTACCTCAGTTTCATAGATAAGAAAAGTGAGACTAGAAAGGGATTGCTAAGCCACCCAGCTAGCATATGGCAGAGTGAGAGTCTGATTGTAGATATTCAGATCTCAAAGCAATTATTTTTCTAACTAAACAAATATTTTAGGCACCCAACATATGGCACCCAACAATTTCATTCTCCACAATAACCATATTATCTTCATTTGGGGTAGAGATTTCCCCCTGTCTTTTATGTGTTTCTAATCCTTCTTCATTTTTATTAATCTTTGATGTGGTTTAATTATGTTTGCCTTAAATCACTTTTTTTTTGAAAAAAATAGGGTACCATAAATAAATTAATAAATAGTCAAGACACATACATAGATAATAAATTCAAGGCTTCCTGATTCCCCTGGCAATTACAAAATTTAAATCATATTAGCTGACAAAGAAAGAAAGCAAAAATATAGATATGGAACAGATTTTAACACATTCTCAATAAGGCACTTATTCATTTCTGCTAATGAAGACAATTCCCCAATTAAAATTAATTTTAATCAAGAAAATAGTCCCCACTGCTTCTGCTTATAGCTCCAAGCCCAGGGGATCCATCCATCTTCTCTCTCTATTCAGAAACACTTAATGAAATTATTTGGAGGGTCCAGTGAATCTGTAATTTCCAAAGAGAAGAAGGAAAGACGCCAGGAAAGCAGAGAAGTAAGATAGGGAATGGATCCAACTATCAGCACCCAGCCTCCACCCACCCACAAAGCAAACTATTTCCTCCTCCTAAGTCATGTTTCCTACCTCTGCTGAGTGTCCTGCTCGATGTCCTTCCTCATTTCCCTTATCTTCACTGTCTAAAACTCTACCCTTAACAGGTTGTCAGTACTAGGCAGTACCTCTTTTGTATAAGTGTAAATATTTTTGGGATTAATTCATTCAATGATTATTGATCAAACCTACCACATGCCAGGTTCTGTGCTAATAACTAGCAATGTAGCAGCAAAAACCAACAACAAAACAAAACAAATAAAAACCAGAGATACTTGGTTTACAATTAGTGAAGTGTTTACATTGATTTGCTTTTTCTTTGCTGGCATTCACAGGAAGTTATTTTGACTGAGGGATAAGACTACTGTGTGTAAGGATAAGGAGGAAAACTGGTGATGTGGGAGCACGATGAATTGCCCTATCCGGACTAGAACTGGGTTAGTTATCAGTGTACAGCATCTTAGCTTCAAATTCACTGTTCACCGACCGGCGCTATAGGATGGCCTGGACTGTAAGCGTTTCTCCGTTACATGAGCATGATGTTACACTTAGTCAGCCAGAGGCACTGAAGGGATATCTGGTCTGTGAGCCATGTTTGTTGTTGTTGCTTCCACAGTGTTGTGGGTTCTGCTCTGCCTTAGAGCCCACAGTCCCTTGCTGACCTCTCAGCTCTGGCCTGCTTCCAGTGGCCTCCTTTCTGCCGTCCTCCAGTGCTAACATCATGTTGTCTGGTCCCATTTCCCCAACAGAACTCTAAACCTCTCTGTCTACCCACCCACCAGCCCCAGTTCACCTACACCCTAGAGAGGTACGGTGGCCTTGACTTCCCGCACCCTCAGAGGCTGCTTCCTGGTTTCCCAGCGATTTCACCAGTTCTGGCTTGGGCAATCCGGAAACTTCCCCCCACCATCCAGTGACTACAATCATACCTTTTCCAGCAAGAACTGAAACCCGGCCTGTGGGGGGAGGAGGACACCCCCTCCCAAGTTGGTCCTTTCTTAGGTACTTTCCTTTAGTCCCAGGGTATACTTTACAGTTCTCTATATACATTTATAATTACTTCCCTATCAGGGCTTAATAATAATTCATGTAAAATTCCCAGACTTTAAATCACTGTGTAGTTTCCGTCTGCTGACTGGACCCTGATGGATACAAAAAGTTTAATGGCTGATGGTAAAAGGAGGAAATAAAAAGATGTCAACAAAAAAACAACTTCACCAATCAAAACAGTTTGACCAGAGCTAAGCCCAACCCCATAAAATCAAAAGGGAACTCAAATTTCTTTCTTCTTCTCATCTACTTTGTCTTCTCCCAAGGGGTCTCTTGATTTTAAGACCTCAAGTTAGACATTTTAAAAAGGATTAGCCTTGGCCCTAGCCTGTTTTGCTCAGTGGATAGAGCATCAGCCTGCGGACTGAAGGGTCCTGGGTCCAATTCCGGTCAAAGGCACACACCTGCGTTGTGGGCTTGATCCCAAGTAGGGGGGGGGGGGCGTGCAGGAGGCCCCCTGAGCAATGATTTTCTCTCATCGTTGATGTTTCTTTCTCTTCCTCTCCCTGCTGTGTTCCCATCTATCTCCTCATCATCACCTACTGCTACTCTTTCAGAAGCTTTCTATGCCCCACACTGAGTTGCTCCAATTCACTTGCTCCTGCATCCTTGCCCATCCCCAGGCTCTGCCCTGTCTGGAATAACCATGTAATTTTGTTTCAAGGCAAGCTAGCAATTGGTACCGTGTCTACTTAATATTAATCTAGAGGAAAGACGGGAAGTTCATTCAAAGAACTACCTCACAGCTAAGCAGACCCACCACCTAGGAAGCCACTTAGTGACCATCTGTTGTTCCATGAGAATAGCCCTTGGGAGCCCCTCTCCTCTACTCCAATTAGCTTTCCATAGCATTCTTTACAACTACAATCAGTATTCTCCCCGGGAGGAGTTCTAATAAATACCATTTCACCATCTTTTAATTGCTACGTGATGTTTTAGCATCTGAGACAGAGAGGCACCCTCAAAAGCTGCGCATCTGATCAAGCTCCTTATCCACAATGACAAATCCCCACCCATCCTTCAAAATTCAATTAACGTACCCAGATCTTACCCCCAACTCTCTAGCAAAATTAAACAGACGTTTTAAAGGCACATACTATGACCAGTGCTTTGTGGTTTGTATTCTAAGTGTTTTTCAAATATTATTTCACTTTTTCCTCACAACAACAACTCTACAAGTTATGTGCTATTACCTGTCTTATTTATAGGTTGGAGATCTGTCATGTAGCTAGCAAATGGCAGAGCTAAGATTCAAAGCCCGGCAGGCTGGCTCCATTGTCCTTGCACTTAGCGTCTGCTGAGCTGTGTGTTTTGTTACTTTCCTAATCTATTGCCAGTGCTTTTCATGATCATTTCTATTACAGCAGGCATGTAATTATATGTAAAGTATTTGTTTACATTTTGGTTTTCCCTCTAGACCTTGAGATCCCTTTAAGTAGGGTTCATACCTATACACATATTTCCAAGAACTTACTTAAACTCAGTATGTATAGGCATTCTCTAAATCAGCGGTTCTCAACCTGTGGGTCACAACCCCTTTGGGGGTCGAATGACCCTTTCACAGGGGTCGCCTAAATACATCCTGCATATCAGATATTTACATTACAATTCATAACAGTAGCTAAATTACAGTTATGAAGTGGCAACAAAAATAATTTTATGGTTGGGGGTCACCACAACATGAGGAACTGTATTAAAGGGTTGCGGCATTAGGAAGGTTGAGAACCACTGCTAATTTCTGGATCACTAGTTAATCAATTAGTTATCAAAAGTAAAGTCTGTGTTTGGATCTCTATTTAAGAATCCAAGGAAATACCCTACAGATACTAAAAGACTTACATCTCACATGGGGTAATTGAGAAGATTTGTAAGTTGGTGAGATATGTGCTCAAAATCAAAACAAATGGCTAAATTATACTTGCTAGCGTTAAATTCAATTACCAAGCTGCATGCGCAATAACAGGATATTTTCACAAGCAACTTTTATAATGTTTCCTCTAAAAGCATATTAGCAAAAGATGCCTTTGGTGTCATCAAGCTGATGAAAAAAAGTCAAGATGACTTTCTGATAATCACTATGAAAAGAATTACCACAACACACAAATAATGAAGGGCAACCAGAGAGAGAAAAACCTTCAGAAGAAATGTCAGAGTGTGTGAAACCATTGTTATATATTTTTTCCTCATTTGTAAGTTCACTTTATGCCTCCGAGTGCAGTATGAATTATTTACCAAAATTAGCTGTGATCACTTACAGAAATAAGTACCAGCGGATTCACACTTAAACCTGTGTAGCTACTTTATTTGCATGTAAACGGCGCTAATGTCTAATTAGAAAGGTAACCATAGGGTAAACAATGCTTAAAGTTGTAGAAATCCCCACTCCCTCCCTTCTTCTGATTTAAGAAAGAGATACGGAGAAAAGAGCCAGTGGAAAAACACATACTTGTATTTGAAAACATCTTTGGAAATCGTATTTCAGCAAAGAATTATGAACGACTTCTTTTTGGTTTCTGACTCTCTGCATCCATTATCATTCAGGTTTATGAAATACACTAGAAAATGATATTTTAGACTCAACATATCACTCTGTGAAAAGTGTGACCATAAGCACCTCCACATTATCTTATGAGGTCAAGATCTTCCCTTCCCCTCCACCTAAGCCATCGGTCTTGTGTCTCCTGGGACATTTGTCATGGTCTCAGTCCTTACGGGATTCTCCTGAAAGGACAAGGACAACATGCCAGCTAGCCAGGAAGGTACCATGGGAAGTGTCTTCAATTCACCCCCTGAGCACTCCGGTAGGTTATTTGTTATTTTATCTTTGCTGTTCTAATCGCTGTCAATGGACCCCCCTCCTCCTTTTCAACCCAGGACAGGTAGCAGTGGCAGCCTGCTTGGGCCTGCATACCCATTTGCATTTCTTATTTAATCGGTAGGCCATCTTTTACATGAATATAAATGCAAGGGGCTTGGAATGATGGAGGGTTGTCCGTATGGTGTTGGAGGCAGCTCTATGATGAGAGGAGCCTTTCTGAAATCAGACTGGCACCTAACCATGTCAATATCTATAAATGACACTGGGAAACAGGCCCCAGGCACTTGGTCAAACCTTGGAACTCTCCTGTTACAATAATAGCAACCCCTTTGCCTGTTTCTTAGGGCGATGCCCTGCCACAGGGAGTCAGTAAAGATGGCATTGGAGAGACTGTTGCCAATGCATTTTCAAGATGAGACACTGAAGAAGACATGTGTTCTTGCCCAAGTCTAATCTCCAGTCTCAGATGCAAATATGGAAATCTAACCCATATCCTACATTACATTTGCCCCCACACATGCTGGAACTTGATAAAGATTCTATGTTACATGAGTCAATAAATATAACTACCTATCATTATTGCTCCTTCCTTGCCCTTGGACACCCTTTTTCAATAGCCATCACATCTTTGTGTGCACACGTGTATATACACACATATAAACACATACACAGAGTGCATATAAAGGAACAGTTTATGTCTGTGATCTTTTTGGTTGTTAAGCTCTTTTTGGTGAATATCATTCTCAGTATAACCTCAAGTTCAGCAAGTCACATACATCAAGGATGGTGGACACTGCATGGAGCCAGTGTTAAAAGCTGGGTCAATTTATAAGCATTGCCATGCCTGTGTCTTTAACTTTGCCTGGAGTTGTAGGCCAGACTGCATTTCAATCAGTTCGAGTTCAGCTGTCTGTTTTATTATACCCAGGCCAGTAACACTTGGGGCATTTTTAGTCCCTTCAATGACAAATGTATATTCAACCACTGCTGTGAGCAGCAGCTCACAATACAGGTCACCAAAGGACAACAAACTGAGTAGGTATGTCAGAGAAATGTTCAGAAAAATATCTCCGTAGGTGCCTGAAATTGCTTCTCCCTTCAATCTTTTCAATCTTTCAGAAGCATGTAAAGTTGCTGTTTTCGAGCCTTATAAAAAAAACTAGTATCCTTTATAAAAAAAAAAAATCTAGATTGCCAAAGACATTTCTAGCAAAACTTTATAGAAATTTAATTCATGTAGATGATAAAGCCAAGACTTTTATAATAAACTAGAGGCCTGGTACATGAATTCGTACATGGGTGGGGTCCCTTGACCTGCCGGTGATTGGGGCCACGGGAGGCTAGCCAGGGAGAGGGGCTATGGGAGGTTGGCTGGCTGGCTGGGGGGGAAAAGGGGGGACCTCAAGAGGTTAGCTGTGGGAGTGTACTGACCACCAGGGGGCAGCTCCTGTGTTGAGCATCTGCCTCCTGGTGGTCAGTGCACATCATCATGATCAGTTGTGTAGTTGTTCAGTTACTTAGGCTTGTATATATAGGTATAGATAGATGATATAGATATAGATATAGATATAGATATAGATATAGATATAGATATAGATATAGATATAGATATAGATATATAGACTAGAGGTCCAGTGCATGAAGTTCGTGCACTCAGAGATAGGAGGTCCCTCAGTCCAATCTGTGCCCTCTCACAGTCTGGGAGCCCCACAATCAATCACCCCACGGAGGGAGGCCCCGCCCACCCACCGCAGCAGCATTGGCCAAGGCCTGGGCCAGTGCTACCAAAGAGGTAGGCCCCCCTACTTGGCCAGTGCTCCGAGATCAATCATTCTTGCAGAAGGAGACCCTGCCCACCCACCACAGTGCTGCTGGCCAGGTAATCTGGGCCTCCCTCTGTGGGGCAATCATACGGCAATGGAGGGGCCCCCCAACCAATTGCATCACACCTGCCTTGGCTGGCCTGGCACCAGTGCGTATCATAGTGTGGTCATCTGGACTGTCATTCTGCTGTTCGGTTGTCTGGTCGATTGGCATATAATGCTTTTATTATTATAGATGTAGAGGTAGGTTGGGCATAATGTTTTCTTAATACAAATCAAGAAAGTCTATTCACACATGCCACTCTGAGCTTCTTAGTTCAAAAAGCTGAAATAAATGTCCTTAAATGGTACAATGCATCAGTTATGCTCAGGGAGGCATGGAGAGAAATCCATCTCCACTGTGTTGTCTCTTAGCCAACACAACTGAGATGAGAAAGTGTCAGATGTGCTAGTTCAGAAAACACTGCTAGAGTTTTGCCTTGATGCCTATGCCCCTTGTGAAGGCCCAAGCTACACGGACGTACCTGAATTATCTCTGTGAAGTGCTTGTATTATATAAAGGAGGTAGGAAATTTTCATTAAGTCTCATCAATCAACTGAAAACTTCGTTTCTGCTGACCTGAGATCTGGCTCCATCTGTTATAAAATCCCAATTAATTTGTGCAAGATGCAAATTGTATTTAACTGAAAGGAAGTCTGTGCAGTCTTAATTGTTGGCCTTCACTGTGGTTCTCCTGCCACAGAATTCCACCTCCAAATCCATCTTGTGAGTTTCCTGCAACAAGAGCTTTTTAATTTGCTTCTCTCCATTTTAGTCAATACCAATAGTCAATCACCTGACAACTATTAGCACACCAAGAGAATACATGTTTTTAAAGTCTGAAATCTTTTTGTTTGTTTTTTTGGGAATTTAGGATGTGCGCAATTTTTTCTATTCTATACTCTCAAGCCTAAGAGCCTAAGAAATAAACCTAAAACAAGAGTGTGTTTATGTTAAGATTTACCTAAAGGACCATTGGCGACAGCCACGTAACCAGATTTATCTTGATCAAACTCAAGTAAGGATCAACCCCCTCAGAGAACAATCAAAGGGGGTTTGATTTTCTGATATAAAATTCACCACAGACAGTACGATCATATCCAAATCAATACTCACTCAATATCACATTTGTTCCTAGCAATAAACATTAAAAGGAGGCATTGAGTATTAATATGTCAGAGTCCAAAATGACTTTGCCTTTGGAGACGTGATAAATAAGTGTACTGTGTATGTTATTCACTGTTTCCCTTTCATGCTCTTTTTGCCAGAACTTAGCACCATTTCAAACAATTAGACAAAGAAGGGTGAGCCAAAGGCAGGTTTACAGTTGATCATTTGGAAAATAGTGCAGTAATGAATAAATAATAATATAAGAGTAAATAAACGCTGTGTTTTGAGTACTCACAACTGTAACCCTACTTTTGCCCACTCTGTCTCTTTAGGGAATGTCTTGCAATAATAATGTGTTTGTAGGTACATGCACTTTGGTGACGCAGTCTTCCCCTCTTACACCCTTTGCGGGACACAGTGCTCGAAGCACCTGCGCCTGCAGAGGACTGGCTCTCCATGTGCATGTGCAGCTACACCACTTAGAACATCCCTTTCTGTTCTCCATCTAGCGCATTTCAAGAACAAAGCAAAACTGTGCTCCTACTATCCGAAAAGCATAATGACGCCTCTGAAAGCTCTTTAACATCCCATTTGGGGGATGGATTATGCCCTCAACCACGTGAATGCTCATGCATCACACATCCAGAGTTTACATTTTTCATGTCATTGCCCCATACGCCTTTGCCAGGACACACCCAAACCACCTCCTCATTCCTTAGAAAATGCCTCTCTCCCTCAGCTATCTTGTCATGAAAAGAAAAAAAAAAAAATCTAATACATTAATTTGTCCCATTTGTTAGTGATTAACGTCACAACTATCAGAGGTGATTGGCTGGTCCATGAAGTTTTTAACCAAATATTATGTCGGAGCCCACTTGGCCAGGGACTTGGCTACTCATGGAAGACACCGCCCTGAGCAAGATGCACTGCGTCTACCTCCTACTGACGCGATAGCTCCAGGCCCTCTGGCGCTCCTGGTATTTCGTTTGTTTTTTTGACTTCTCTTTATTTTCTCTTGATGACGCTTGCCAGGGGTTTTCACCGTGTCGTTAATCTTTTCACAGGAACAGCTTTTGCTTCCATCAATGTTATCCATTTACCTTTTTCCTATTTCATTTATTTTTATACTTCATTATTTTTTTCCCTTATTTAATTTTTTAAATGTATTTTTATTGATTTCAGAGAAGAAGAGAGAAATAGAAACATCAATGATGAGAGAGGATCCTTGGTTGGCTGCCTCCTGCATGCCACACACTGGGGATCGAGCCCGCAACCTTGACCAGGAATCGAACTGTGGCCTCCTGGTCGATAAGCCCATGCTCAACCACCGTGCCATGCAGGCAGGTCCTCCTTTTGTTTTCTTGACATGTACTCTGCTGTTCCCCTAATTTCTTTAAATATATTTTATTGATTTTTACAGAGAGGAAGGGAGAGGGACAGAGAGTCAAAAACATCGATGAGAGAGAAACATCGATCAGCTGCCTCCTGCACACCCCCCACTGGGGATGTGCCTGCAACCAAGGTACATGCCCTTGACCGGAATCGAACCTGGGACCCTTGAGTCCACAGGCCAATGCTTTATCCACTGAGCCAACCCAGTCAGGGCCGTTCCCCTAATTTCTTGAGTTGCCTGCTTGGTTATTTAATTTCCAGTCTTTCTGATAGACATATTTGGAGGTCATACCTTTCCTTCTAAGAGTTGACTTGCATTTCACAGATTTTGATAATGCAACATTTTCATTTTATGTTTGTTTGTTGTCTTATGAGTTATTTAGAAAGGCATGTTTTATGATCCTGTCATTTTGATTTTGATTTCCAACTGCATTGGTCAGAAAATGTGGCCCTGATGACATGATCTTTGGTGATTCTGTTTTGCGGCCCCGTGAGTGATGTTTCCACATTTGCTCCCTGTATGTCTGAAGGTACAGCTGTGTCTGGGGGCTGCAAGGTTCTATATGTGTCCATTAGATGAAGCTCGCTCATTGTTTTTGTTTCAACTTCTATGGTTTTATTAAGTTGGTCCCTTACATGTTGAAACATCCCAGATACATGTGTTCCAGTATGATTGTGGACTTGGAAATTTCCCCTGGAAATTCTGATAATTCTACATCATACAATGTGTGACTATGTAGCTAACTATGTGCAGTTTCAGAAACATGATATGTTTGCATGAGAATTAATTCTCTTATCACATGTTTGAGTCATCATTCCTCCGAACCAAGCTTTTGCCTTAAAGTTTGTTTGGTTCTGAAATAAATATAACCACTCTACTTTCTCTGGTTCATGTTTTCCCTGCAGTTATCCCACTCCTTTGACCTTAGGTAATCTTGTTATTCTCCATTTTAGTTAAACTTTGTGTGTATACCCGCTAAAGCAGCTGTCATCACCATGCCATTGTCAGACACTTCTCCTGAACCTATATGCTCTATTCTCACCAATCCCATGGATAGTGAACCCTTCTATTCTCTTATCAGATCAATGGTCCAGGAAACTCTTTTTCTCTTGATTCCATTTGTCTACCTAAATGACTAGGTCTCTTATTACAGCTTTAGCTACTCTTCCTAATCCAAGTCTGCCAGACTTACTGTCTCAGGCACAACATTTATCTTTACAGCACACACTGCCTGTTTGGTTCATTACAATATGTTCAAAATCCTGCTATTTCTTCCCGTAGAATAGTATGTGTGTCACCCTGTTCTAGTTTCTGGTACCAACAACTTTTTTTGAAGACCAAGAATCTTGTGATGCTAGAGTTTCTGATGTCCCTTCTCTCCTTATTCCCTTCTCTCCTGTCCCTGCCTTGTTTGTGTACCAATGTGCATTGTTATTAATTCTGAGAGGAAATTTCTGAAATTCTCAATTCAAGGTTTTCCATCAATCACAACTTCTTACTTCTCTTCTTTTCCCCTTACATTATACCCTGACATAATGCTTTTGATATTAGCAAATTAAAAATTTTTAAAGCTAGTTATTGGTTCTTTATTTAAAAAGATGCCTCCAATATCAATCAGTAGCTCCATTCCAGAGCCAAATGGGAAAGAATAAAACATATATAATCATATTCTTCCCCATTCCCTATCATAATTATATGTGCAGGATTATTCCTCTTCATTCCCATTTTATGTGCAAAATTATTGTATTATCTTTTTACTTTAGCAGATAAGCATTGTCTGGAATAAAAGCAATTTTTATATCCTCAGTTATACCAGGGGAGTATCTATAAAAGCTTCCAGAGAAGGAGATCCAGAAGACAAATCAATTAATAAGTATAAATTATTATTAATGTTTGACCAGCACCATGTTACCAAAGGCAGAATTTCTGCCCTAGAGGTCTTAACATGTTTTTAATGGGAGGAATGTGGAATGAGAGAAAAGAAAAGAAATTACTGCATGTGTGTACATGTGTGTGTGTGTGTATGCTTAAGCAAATACAACCATTAATGACAGTCAGAAACATTTTTAGGAATATAAAATAAAAATGTACATTAAAATATACTTTTATTTTGATTCAAGAATCCTGCAAACTTCTAAATACATTATTATATCATTTTTTCCTTTTATGATACTTTAAAAAGGTAAAGGAAGACACTGGGTACATTTTTAAATGGCTTATTGTGAACCTGAAGCAAAATCAGAGCCAACTATTATTTTGTTCAAAAGTTCATTGCTACTCAATCAGATAGTTGCCCATACGACGTCAGCCATTTAAGGCAAAAGGATTTTTTCTTTTATTCTAAATTGACTTTTTTTCATGTGGGTATTCTTGAGGCCCTGTGACTATAATTCATACTGCCACATTCAAAAGAAACAATTAAAAGGCTATTGTGAGCACAACCTCAACCTCACAGCCTGTCAGGGAGCAGGCATTCTCAGAACCAGACCACGTCCTAGCATCCAGAATCCACAAGATGGCAGTAGTGTTCACTTTTTTTTTTCTTTTATAGAAGTTAATTTTATGACTGTCATTTGTCTTTTTTTTAAGATAAAAATTTTTCCTCTTCTGAGCTATTTCTTAGTAGCATTAACAATGATTAATTTGACATTTCTAAAACACCGCAAATAAAAAAAAAAACTTGTCTACGCTTTCTTCCGTGTATCAGTGTCTTGAAAGTTGATAATCTCATTCTTCAAACTTCTATGTCTCTCTTCTATTAAAAGACTGAGAGACTATGCAGTCCAGTCCAGTCTAGTGGCTTTGGCTATGATACATAAAATTGAATACTAAGGAGAAAAAATGGCTTGTCTTTTATTCAATAGTTGTCAAGGTCAGTAAGACTTACCTGAACAATAAAGCACATGTTCTGTGGGCTGTTTAGGGTGGGACATTAGACTAGGTTGAGCCCTATGGGTATTGCAGTGAAATGGATGAGAGAGTTAAGGGACTAAGGAATGTAGTTAGGGATGAGTGATTGAAGAAAGATAGAGAGCCAAAGACTTAACTTTAGGAAACCTTCACACTTCGTAATCCATGATACAAAAGAGCTATGAAAGATCCATAAAGTGATCAGAGTCTATTGCATTGACACAGAAGCTGATGATAAAGAATGGCTCAAGAAAGGGGTACAGGTATCTGATGGCATTAAGTATTCAAGAAAGCTCATTGGGTTTCACAAAGTGTGGGGTCATTCTTTTACCTTGACTAGCTTAATTAGAGTCAATGAAAATGAGATTATAAAAGGTTAAACTTAAAGGAGTGTTGGCAGGGAAATGGAGAAGTTTAACTTTGTATTAGAGAAGATTAAGAAGGAAAAACAAAATTAAGGGTCTTAAGAGCAAGATGGAGAACACATTTATGTCTACAGACATGGAGGGGATCCATGGCAGAGGGCCTCGGCCGACTACTCACAGTAGGTAGTGAAAGTATCATTTCTGCAAGGAGCTACAGGATTGTGGGGTTATTCTGAAACAATTGGGAAATTAACATGAGAAGCATACAAAGACTGTTGAGCAAAAACACAGGTATCTTTAAAGTTGGTGTAATTGAATTTATTCAAAAGTAATGAAAGAAATAAAGACCATTCAAATCCTGGTTGCACATTTCTACCTGCTAAGGTTTTAAAAATGATATTAAAACTCATTTTTATTTCAAAAACAAAACAAAACACTGCACCGTTCTTTGATTCCTTAAAGGTATGCGTTTTATTTCTTGGTGTCAAGTACATATGAAAAATACGTTTTTCTAAACAAATTTATCTCATGTAGCTTTCTGTGCTTATCTCTGCTCAGGAAGAGTCAGAATGTGAACGTGGAAACAAACGTGGCAGGAAAGAGGCCTTGGGTGTGCTCTGCCCCAGCCCGGGAGCCCTTTCCTAGCCTCAGTGAATATGCGGTACTCTGATTATCACTCATAGGAGTCACCCACTAGCTTCTCAGCTCCTCATTCTTGAGAGGAAGAAAAACACATAAAGATCCTTTAATCTTCCAGGCATTACGTAGACAACTAGAGAGAGATAAAAATGCCAAATCTGTTTAAAACCCCGCCACCTGTCTGTACTTTAAGTATATCTCCATATTTGGTAGAATTCTTAACAGAGCCATGAATTTACTCAACCTTTGATCTAGTTGGTAGTCAGTCTCCTTAACAGTAAAAGCTAGGAGAATTCAGCAAAAACATGTGTTATCATTTTAATAATATTTAGCATATTTAAAAATAGTGCTATACAAAACTCAAAAAATTTATTCTGCAGATTATTTTATGAGACATAGTTATGTCAAATGGACTCTCTCTGATTAACAATTCCACATAGACGAATTTTCCTTTTTTCTTCACAAGTAATTTTCATGTGCTTATCTTATCCTCAGATAAAGATTTGTCTCTGCCCCATGGTCACCAAAATGTGTGCTTAAATGTGAGTGTCAACATTGGCTGTCATTGGCTTTGGTTCTATCCACACTCTTTTGCCTAGAATCCTTTGTGATGGAGTGTGCGTTTATGTAATTTGTGACCTGTTTAAGATCATAATGTGAATGAAATACTTGTTATTTCTTTTGTGTAAAGCTGGTGGCCTATATGCAGACTAAGTCTATAAATTTGGGCTCATTAGCATTAGGTTCAAAATGATTAGTTAACTCCCAGGAGGTATTATTACCCTGAAATATTTTGGTTATAAATCAGAATACAATCTCATGATAATATATCAGTGTTGTTGGAAGGGGCAATGCTCTAGCAAGGCTTTAAAGATAAAGCCAGCAGACAGGATCAGAGACAATAAAACACAGAGAGACACTAGTATGCAACAAACACATACTGAGGCAAACAATCAGAATCCTGGTCAACAAAGAGAAAAGAGTCGGAAGCCAGTAGTTCCAGGTGACTTGTGCTGGCTGATCACTCAGAGAAAATCAGTAAGAAAAATGCACAAACTATATGGTAAGACAATGAGGGTTGGAGAGCTAGCATGTTTCACAAACAGCAAGAGGAACCACTGTGAGGTCAAGTTCTACCACAACCAGGAAGTTCCTTCTAAGGAACGTATCAAACAAGCAATCTTAGAAATTAACATTTTAAAACAATATTCAGTCATTATTTATTACTAAAGGCCTGGTGTGTGAAAATTCGTACACTCGGGATGGGTGGGTCCCTGAACCTGACCGGTGCCCTCTTGCAGTCTGGGACCCCTTGAGGGATGTCCACCTGCCAGGGGATCAGGCCTAAGCTGGCAATCAGACATTCCTTTGGCAGCCTGGGAGCCCTCGGGGGATGTCCAACTAACTCTCCCCCCCAGGAAGCATGCCTAAGCCATTAGTCAACCTTAGTGCTGCAGCAGAGGTGGGAAAGGCTCCTCCCACTGCCACTGCGCTGGCCAGCCATGATCCAGCTTCTGACAGAGCAGTGCTCCCGCTGTGGAAGCACACTGACCATCAGGGGGCAGGTCCTGCATTGAGCATATGCCCCCTGGTGGTCAGTGCTTGTCATAATGAATGGTCATTCCTGGTTGTTCTGCCGTTACAGTCAATTTGCATGTTATCCTTTTGCTATATATGGTGATGTGTATACAGGTCCATTGAGTTCTAATTTCTGATCATCTGGACCAGGCTCGCTTGATCTTGGCTGAGCTCCTTCATGTGTCTGTGATCAGTTGGGGTATTGGCTGGAGGCTGGTTCATCTTGAATGGTCTCACCTCAAAAGACGAAGTTCTTCTCCATCAGGTTAGTTAGGCAAGTTCTCCAGGTGAGGAACAAGAAAAAAGGCTATGCAAGTGCTTTGTCCAGCCTTTGCTCATATCTGCTTTGATATCATCATCCCATTGGCCAAAACAAGTCACATGGCTAAGCCCAGAGGCAGTATGAGAGGGCACAACCAAAGCAGATGGTCCAAATTGGAACCATTAAAGCAATCAACATACCACAGTAAGGAGCCAAGATCAAGCCACTGGTAGTTCAGAGCTAAGTGACAAGGAGAGAGAAGTGCATATACTTTCTGATAAACAATAACCTGGCAACGGATGCATGGAAAGAAAACATTTACCTTGTAAATACTTGCTGAAAAGCAATTAAAGTAATAAAGACCATTCAAATTCTGGTTGCACATTTCTACCTGCTGAGGTTTAAGAAAGCCATGTTGGAGATTTAGGCTACATATAAAGAAAGTCTTGCTGACAATGGCAGTTGTTAAACACTGGAATGGCTACTGAAAGAAACGGCAATTTCCTTCTCTTTTAAAGTACTTAAGTTCAGACTAGCTACCTAGTTATCTGGTATGTGTTCTTGGACAGAAGCAGAAAGATGAACTAATTGACCTTTCCGAATCCCTCCAGACCTATTATTGTCGTGCTGAACCTATTCACACGGTGCAAGAAAGACTCTTAACAGCCTGCCTTTTATTCCTACACTTAGCACACATTTATTACAGACCTTTCTGTGCTTGGCACTCTGCTTGGTGCTAGAAATGTAATCCCAACCTGAAGGAGATCACAGACCTTGGGCAAAAGGTGGAGCAGAAACGCTCCATCTACATAAGTGTTAAAGCGCAGGAGTGATAGAAGGCACTGTTTAAAATGGTGAATGTCTTCAAAGGACAAAGGCTACTGTGAAAGGAAAGATGTCCTGCCCCCAAGTCTCTGCCTGTCTTTTGAGCTGGCCAAGGCAGCAGGAAGCTCTTTTGTTCCACTAAAGCCCATGGATGGGTTTCAGACAGACAATAGGACTTAGACAAAGAGTGACAGACTAGGGACTGCAAAGAGCAGAATTCTCTGCATACTTAAGTGAGAATTTGTGATTCTCTAGAAAACCCAAGGTGACAATTAGGGTGCACTAGAGATGGAATAGGGAAGACAAGAGTCCAGGCATCACATGGGGGAATAGCCAGTGAGAAATCCCTCATTCTGTGGCGGCTAAAAGGATATCTAAGAATCTAGCAATGTAATTATTTTTTTAAAGAATCTAATGAGACTCTGTCCACACAAAATAACGGGCCTATCTCATCTTCCCCTGCTTATCCCTGCTAAGTACAATGATAAACTCTGGAATTAATGCAGGATCAAGTCAAAGAACTCTGAGGCATAGCAAGAGGAAGGCACACTGATGAGGGAGCCAGGACTAAAACAACAACATAATGTTAGGACATCTTATGACCTTCTGCCCAACAGAAGAGGGCAATCCACCCCTGGCATTTCCCACCTCCAAAACCAATGACAGAAAGTGGCCAGGTAGTCCCAATGACCATGGGATCAAAACCCCTGCTGGGGACAGACCGAAGCCCCAGGAAGGATAGGCCTCCAAGGCAAACACTCTCTCTCTTTGATAATCCTGAGACTCTTCCCTTTCACACCTGGTGGGGGCACTGGGCACCTGGGGAGAGGATCCTGCCACTACAAGCATCTCCCCCACAGTCCTGAGTCTCCATTCTCTCACCTAAAAGCTCAGGTGAGGTGGCAGGCTTTATGATATTCCTTCATCCCCTTTAAGCAACACAAGTGGGCAGCCGTCAGAGCCCCACATCCTCCCTTACAGTGTGGCTGAAGGAAGGTCTTAAAGCAGAAAGGAAATGAAAAAGAAGAAGGAAGAAAAAGTGAGCAAGGAAATACAATACACTGTCCTCCGCATGAGTTTTCTAAAAGATGTGCTATGATGGAAGTTAAAATTCTAACACTGTTGAATACTGAAGACCGTGATATTCAAAAGTGAGGCAGGTGAAGGGCAGGTGGAAGGAAGGTTCCCCGTGTGACATGGTGTGTAAAAGAGTGTCTGTGGTAGAGCATGTGTGTATATACCCAGAGAGAACTATGCAGTGATACACTCAAAACATGCTGCTTTAAATGTTAACCATGTACTGACTACCCTTTTTAAAGCTTATATAAAAATATACTGAAGAAGAAAATCTTTGGCAAATACAAGGTCAGGACCACCTAATACATGACCTGGTGTTGTGTACTATGGCAGTACAATGAGGGGCCCTCGCAGCAATGCAGACCACAGACCATTAGCGAAAGTCCCACTGAATGTGACTTAATGTTGCTCTGAGTGGAAGGACAATGAAGGAGAGAGATCCATGTTCCCTCTTGGTATCAACACCAGGATTGAGATGCATGAATAGCCACGAGATAAAGAATGAAGAAAAGTAATTCAGCAGAGGCAAAAAGAGAGCCAAGTTGACCATGAAAATTTAAGTTCCCCCTCCCTCTCCCACCTCCACCCACCTGAGAGTCGCAGAAATCTCCATGAAGGTATTGGCTTTTAAACAAACCCCTGTGCCCTGTCATTTCATTTGCATCTCAAAGAATGAAGTTCCTCAGCTGACCACTAGGTGACAGCAGCATGACTTTTTCTTGGTCTACCAGAGGCCCAGTGCACTAAATTCGTGCATGGAGGAGGGGTGTCCCTCAGCCAAGCCTGCACCCTCTCCAATTGGGGACCCCTTGGAGGATGTCCAACTGCCAGTTTAGGCCCAATCCCTGTGAAATCAGCAGTCAGACACCCCTCTCACAATCTGGGACTGCTGGTTTCTAATGCTCGCCTGCCTGCCTGCCTGCCTGATCGCCCCAACTGTCTCTGCCTGCTGGCCTGATCTCCCCCCTACAACTGCCCTCCTTTGTAGGCCTGATCTCACCCCCAACTGCCCTCCTCTGCTGACCAATTTGGTTCTGATTGGTCAGTTTCTATGCTAGTCAGTGTCAAAAACTCCACCTCCTAGGCAGCCATTGGCTCCCCAGCACCCACATTTCATTCTTATTGGTCATTTCCTATGCCAGTCAGCATCTCCAGGCCTATCTCTGGGCCTGAGCAAAGAGGAGAGAGAAAGAGAGAAACCCAACTGCTGAAGCTCAGAAAGAAAAAGGGAGAGAAAGAGAGAGCAAGTACTGGTCAACAGCTGCCACTGAGGCTGTGGCTCAGACCCTGCCTCTCTCTCTGGGTCTCAGCCACCTGGGTAGTCAGGGCTGAATCACCTCGGCAACCCAGCACTGACAAGGACTTCTGGGTTGGTCAGCCTTTGGTCGTGATTGGTTGTTACAACCCTGGCTTTTTATATATTAGGATGCCCCTTGTGTCCACTGGTAGAAAGACAGGGTTAAATCTTTTAACCAAAAACTGTACCTTTTCAATAATGTCCATTGATGAGATTTATTATTTTAATTGTTTAAGCATGATTTCTAATTGTAATAAAAGAATCATGTCCCTTAGATGTGTTACTTAAAGAACCTAGCCCATGTTTGCAACACATCCAATTTGAAATGCAGACAGGGAATGCCTCACCATCCGAACCCCAATGACAAATCCTATTCCCTCTCGTGTGACAGTAGCAGTGGGTGAGACGGATGACTTGGAGCTTGCATACATTACAATTTCCCCCATTAGCTATTTATAGGGAAATCTTTTAAAAATGTATATGCTTAAAAGTTTAAAGTGTGCTACTCAGGATGTTACACTGACAAATGGATATGCTGTAGGTTACTCAATTCTTTCACTCTAGACTTAATTTTATTGCCAAAGGAAACAGATAATGTAGGATATATCAAGTTCCTGATCAAGGCTCTTAAGTAAAAAGATATTTTTTTCTAAATAAAAAATAATATGTCCAAAATTCTTAAATAAAAACAAAAGATTTTTTTTCACTAGAAAAAAATACAGGAGTATAAGAAAATACACCTTTAAGGCTGATGCAGATCAGACAAATGGTGGTATTAGGAGATATGGGAAGAACAGATTAAAGAGAATGAATGACAAGAAAAACCCCAAAAGAGGAGTTAGTCTTATGTTGGCTGCCTTTGTCACCTGGTCTCTTCTTTAAAAATGACAAAACAGTGAAGAAATTACTGTAATGACCGCCATACTAGAATTCTGTTCACCTCACTATTAAGCGAAGTTCATTTGGCTCCTGTGGATAGGATAACTGAGGTGCATGGGTCAGGAGATGGAAAGGAGTTTTCCATAGAATCAAATTACCTATTTAATTGCCAAGTCATTGTTTCATTCAGGGTAAGATACTTATTGCCTGTACATGTCCAATAGTAAGAAAAGCAGACCAGGCCTTACCCTACCGCTCACCAGAGGCCTCAGGATCCACTGTTACCTTGAAGTCAAGAACACAGCCTTCCCTTTGGCTCCCAACCAGAGAAGGCAAAGCTCATTGCTTAATGCTGCAATTGATTTTTTTAAAATACATTTTATTGATTTTTTCCAGAGAGGAAGGGAGAGGGATAGAGAGTTAGAAACATTGATGAGAGAGAAACATCGATCAGCTGCCTCCTGCACATCTCCTACTGGGGATGTGCCCGCAACCCAGGTACATGCCCTTGATCGGAATCGAACCTGGGACCTTTCAGTCTGCAGGCCAACGCTCTATCCACTGAGCCAAACCGGTTAGGGCTACAATTGATTTTTGAGTGACAGCCCTCTTCTTATCTCACATTTAAATTTCTATACCAAAATAGACCCAGGAGACAGTTGGTAATATTTCAACTCTTGTGGATTATATTGTTTAAATCAAGAAGAACAAAATGTCCTAAACATATACAAGTATTTTGAAGATCCAAATTTCTGTTATTTGAAATCAATGTATTATCCCTCCCCCCCCTTTTTTTTTCTGCTTCCACTCGTACTAGATGACATACATGAGGGACATAGGCAAAGCTAAGAAACTTAAGTCTGAGATATGTCAGGAGAAGAACTTACAAGAAAAACACCTTATTCTACAGAGTTATTAGGAAGGTCTTTACCAGCAGTTTTACATCCACAACGCCTAATTCAGCTGACTCCTGTAAATATTTCTCTGTCCTCAGGGAATTTGTAACTCAATAGTGTAACCAGCATAACAAAATGTGCAGTGATGCAAAAGATCACAAAGAGAAGAACAGAGGAAGAGAGGGAAACAAGAGTCGCCATGGAGAAAGGAGGCGCTGATTTACATGGAATACTGAGCAGGGGAATATTTTAGAAGCCTGGTGTGCACATGTAATTCTATCCAGAAACTATGACACTGTATTAAGGAGATGTAGTGCTATGCAAACAAACAGCGGGCTAAGGGTAAGAAGAGGGAGCTTGTAGTGTCCATGGACACGGAATGTGTGACTTCGGCGATCACACCTAACTTTGTCTTTTGTTGTTGTTGTTAAACCTCATCTGAGGATATTTTCCCATTGATTTTTAGAGAGTAGAAGGAAAGGAGAGAAAGAGACATGGAGAGAGAGAAACATCAATGTGAGAGAGACACATCGACTGGCTGCCTTCCCAGCATGCCCCAACCAGGGCTTGGATCGAGCCTGCGCCTGAGATACATGCCCTTGACCGGAATCGAACTTGAGACCTTGCAGACTGGTGCTCTTTTCACTGAGCTAAACTGGCTGGGGCATAACTTTGTATGCCTTCATTTCCTCATCTACACGTGAAGGTCTTGGTCTATAATTACTTCTAATCACTACACAATAGGAAACATATTTTTTAAGTGTTGGAGTCAAAAATTTTTAAGTATGTATTTTGGAAGAAGTACTACAGTGACTAAACATTGTTTCCTTTGAAATTTTTTTTTACATTTGGTGTTCTGCAAAAATAATTTTTATAAAATATTACACATGAATGATTTTTTAAAAGATTTTGCATTATTAAAGGTTGGAAAAGCAGGCAGGACTTGAGGTGTTTCTGAATAATGACTCTCAGAGCTTTTTTAAATTTTCTAAATCTTCAAACAAGCTGATAACAGTTTATTTTTAAAATATCTCGAGATGTGGCATCATAAGAATTAATGCTTGTGAAAATCTTTTGTCAACCGTAAGGCAATATAAAATGCAAATAGCACTATTATTTTTGCTAGCGCTAGGAAATTCCACATGTACTGTCATCGAATTCTTGGTTTTATGGCTTATTCCTTTTCATTTTTAGTGACAATAAAATCTAAATGTTAAATTCTAAGCAAGTTTCTAAGACAAACAATTCATATGAATGCCCTTTCTCCTTAGTTTTGAGAATACTGCGCAAACCCAAATATTGTCTACGATTCTTTAACAGTTTTATTCAAGTACAGTACCAGCACTGATTTCCACTGAAGAAGCTATCGTCCCTCATGTAGCTCTGGATGAGTGAGTTTTAATTTGACCCTCAAGAGTCAGTCTAGCCAAATAATAACAATGAAAATGCATGAGAACAGCAATTTCAACCTGGCTATTTCACAGACAAGCTTATTTTATGCATCAATAGCAAATAAATCAAGAAATTGGATGGACTTGCTGAATGTCTCTCACTGCTCTAAGTAAATCCATCTAGCTAGCGTAACAAGCAGTTGTGAAGATTGGAGTGTAAGCAGAGAAGAAATATTGATTGATTGCTTTATTTAGAGTAGAACTGTAATGCCACCTATGCAAGGAATTTAGCATTTATAGCTGGGCAGTACCATCTTGTTGCTATAAACTCAGCTGCAAGATAGATGAGACACTGGTGCGTAGAGTCTGGTCCCCCATAACTTTAAGCCATCTCTAATAGCAGCTCTTACCAAAGGCATTGACTTTGGAGAAAGGCAAGTGACTGCTGGCCAGCACACTGGATTTCCATAACACCATACTACAGGGTAGCTGAGCACCGGTGAGAATGTCAAAATGCACTTGTAGGAGCAGGTTGCTATCAATAGACCTAGCACACATTGTAAAGAGGAAAAGCACCTTACAACAAGAACTAAACTCTAAATTGACACTCCGTTTTGGAGATTTAGACACTGTTAAAGCAGCCTCAGAACGACCTCTCCTTCCTGTCCTCGGCTCGTATTGTTGTTGTAATGATTATTCCACAAACGAAAATAAAACAAAAAAGCCCCAACCCATAGACTGAGACCTAACAGATGCTCTACTGAGACCATAAGAGCACAAAAGAATTAAAAGAGTAGGAAATAGGCAATAGAACTGCCCCCTAGAAACTGTGCTTAAGTTCTGGTTGCACGATCAGCAGCATTTTAATAATATGCCAGGCCAGAGGAAAAACATCGGAAAATGTTTACCAACTTATGAATTTCTAGAATATTCCACAAGAGTATCCAGATCACACAAGTTTTCCAGTAGAAGTTTCTCTAGGATTTACTAATCAATCTATTTTGAAGCCACACTTGACCAACTTCCTGCCAATGCTCCACTCATGAGCATTGGAAATTCTGCATGTTGCCTACAAACTTACTGCCTGCCTCGTGCTCCAAGCACATTTCCCCCTCGTACAGTGTTGATGCAGACACTCCGCAGGGAACTTTAAATGTAGGGGAAACGAACTTGAAGAGGAAGCCATTAAAAAATGCAATCAGTGACTTGATGCTGAGAAACCCAATTGTCCTAAGCACTATAGAAACTCTTGACATTCAGGGAGAGCTAAACCCCAAGAGTTCACTGCATCTACAAACTAATACCCAACACTATAGCTTATAAATTATCCTACATCATGAAGTGAGTTATATCTGAACAATAAACTCAAATTACTTCTTCAACCTCTTCAAAGGAAGTTACTTTGACTGTTATAACCAGGAGAAGGAAGCAAAGCAATATTAGGGTGCCAGCTAGGTTTCGGCCCCTCCCTGGCTAGATTCACTGCCCAGCAGAGCAGTTTTCTGATGCCCAGGATTCCAGCTGCTGTTTTAGAAAAATGGCAAATTGCTATAGACCCCAGAGCTTGGGAAGGGCCATCTGCAAATGTGATACCTCAAACTTATTTTATTACTGTGCAAAATCTTATAGGCATTTTTATCATAAGAAAGTTGTCTGTTCTCACAAATAACTTGGTAAAATCAATCATAGCATGATTCAGAAGTAGAACCATTAGCTATGCATATCATGGGACCAGACGATAAGCTCCACAAGAGTAGGAGCTTGCTATTCTACCTTTGTGTCCTCAACCTCAAGCAATAGTACATGTCACATAGAAGTCACCCAACATGTGTTTACCAGTTACACTGAATAGTGACCAGGCATTTGACGGTGTTAGCTTTCCAATTCTAATGACCAATATTCTCCCGATTTTCCTCACCTGATGTCCTAGGAAGCCTAACCAATCCCTTGGCAGGCGTTCAGAGGCTTTTTGTTTCTCCGATGACAGAAGAGAAGCCAGAGCAGAAGGTTTTAGCCTTAAAGCTAGTGCAGCTCTACGCAGCCTCGCCTGAACACAAACTAAGTGCATCAACATGGGAGATGTTGAAATGGGAGCAGTTTATCACCCACAATAAACAGAAAATGAGCATGATTACTCTCATTTCTTACAGTACAGTATAAAAAGAAATTGAATAAATACCCTTGATGCCCAAATCACTAGGTTTCCTACTTGAAATGATTGAGTGAAAAGAGACGATCTCAGAAAAGGTTTTCTAAAATGGGCCTGTTTAAGCAGCTTGTTACCTCAAGCAAAACGGCGCATTTTGATTTATAAAGCGCAAGTCGTTGTGGAAGCACCTTTGAAAAGGTTATTTATGCTACTCAAGGCAGGAATCTGATAACACTAGCTGG
>PVJC01020302.1:0-29321 GCA_004026665.1 Murina feae
GGAGGGGGGGGAAGGGCAAGGGGAAAAAATGGAGATCTATCTATCATCTGTTGTAATACTTATCTATCACTTGTTGTAATACTTTAAGCAATGAAATTTAAAAAAAAAGAGTAAAAAAAAAAGAGTAATATGCAAATTAACCATCATTCTGAGACACCCAAGCCATGCCCACCAGCAAAGCCACGCCCACCAACCAATCAGAGCAGCTGTATGCAAATTAACCCAGCCAAGATGAACGCTGGCAGCCATGGAGCTAGAGCAAACAGGAGGCTTCCGTTGCACCAGTGATGGAGTTGAAACTGCCTGCCTAAGCAGGCCGGGCCTCTACTCAAGGCAACAATGTTTCAATTGTAGAAGCCATGGAGCTGAAGCAAACAGGAGGCTTCATTGCCTGACTAGGCCTCTGCTCAAGGCAACAAAGTTTCAATTATAGAAGATAAATAAACCCCTGAAACCTGATTCCAGCCAGCCTCACTGGGGCGTTGGGTCAATGGAAGTTGTGGGCAGCCTGAAAATGGCCCTCATGCCCTCACCCAGGCTGACCACACCCCCATGGGGTGAAGGTCCCCACTGGGGGACTTGGACAGCCTATAAACAGCCATCGGCCCCTCACCCAGGCTGGCCAGGCACGCCAGCGGGTGGACATCCCCCAAGGGGTCCCAGACTGTGAGAGGGCACAGGCCAGGTTGAGGGACCCCCCCCCCCGCCTGAGTGCACAAATTTTTGTGCACTGAGCCCCTAGTCTATAATAATGTAAAAAAAATAAATTTAAAAAAGAAACAAAGAAAGAAAAAAGACGCTCCAATGAACAAATGATAACAATGTCAAAAATATGCTTATTTCAGTCTAAGCAAATTATCATTTTGTGTTAAATGTACTAAAATTTGTGCTTACACAGAAATGAATCATTTGTGTCTTTGCTTTTCTAAGTAGAAAACATTGACTAAGGGGAAAACACACACACACACACACACACACACACATACTTTACTATTTAATCTGATTTATTTTCTCTTATAGTTACCTATGTGAGTGTTTAAATAGTTACCAATAGTTCCTAAAGTAAAAATCCTTGTTATGAAAAACATTTTAACTCTTTTTTTTTCTTTTTGCTTAATCCCTTCACCCCCCTCCCCTTCACTGACCAAGATTTTTGCCCACCTGACAGTTGTTAGCCTGCTCTCTGGCTATTAGTCTGTCTCTACTTTGCTTGTTAGTTCATTTTGTTCATTAGATTCCAGATATGAGTGAAATCATATGATACTTATCTTTCATTGACTGGCTTATTCCATTTGGCATAATGCTCTCCAGATCAATCCATGCTGTTACAAAGGGTATGATTTTTGCTGTTTTAATGGCTAAGGAGAATTCCATTGTATAAATGCACTACAGCTTTTTATCCACTCATCTATCAAGATTTGGGCTGCTTCCAAATCTTGATTATTTTAAATAACGATGCAATGAACATAAGAGTGCATATATTCTTTAGAATTAGTGCTTTGGATAAATTCCCAGAAGTAGAATCACTGGATCATAATGCAGAAACCTGTATAATTTTTTAAAGAGTGTCATCCCAAGAAATTCAATTTAAAAATAAAATATATACATTTACATAGCAAAAAGGTAAGTTTCTTAAAACCCTTCTCTTCTTGTTATTTTGAGATTTTTCTTACAGCTCTACTAGTTCACAAAACCACTTGGTCAATGATATCTAAAAATATCTGATCAACGAGTAGAAAAATCTGATTTTATTTCTTTGTTTTATCTTGTGTAAGAAAAAAAATTCTGGAAAAATTTTAACTCAAGATGAATCATAAAACAAAATGTAAAATGTTAACTGTTAAGCTTCTATATGATAACAAGAGAAAATATGATATTGATTTTGATGATAACTTTATTTTTAATTTTTTAAATTTCTTTATTGATTAGGGTATTACATATGTGTCCTTATCACCCCATTGCCCCACAACTCCCCCCACTCATGCCCTCACCCCCTGTTGTCTGTGTCCATTAGTTAGGCCTATATGCATGCATACAAGTCCTTTGGTTGATCTCTTCCCCTTACCCCCACCCTCCCCTACCTTCCCTCTGAGGTTTGACAATCTGATCAATGCTCCTCTGGCTTAGGATCTGTTTTTGTTCATCAGTTCATTTAGTTCATTTAGTTCATTAGTTTATGTTGTTCATTATCTTCCATAAATGAGTGAGATCATGTGATATTTATCTTTCTCCGACTGGCTTATTTCACTTAGCATAATGCTCTCCAGCTCCATCCATGCTGCTGCAAATGATAAGCATTCCTTCTTTTATAGCGCAGCATAGTATTCCATTGTGTAGATGTACCACTGTTCTTTAATACTATCATCTGTTCATGGGCACTTATGCTGTTTCCAAATCTTAGCTATGGTGAATTGTGCTGCTATGAACATAGAGGTGCATATATCCTTTCTAATTGGTGTTTCTAGTTTCTTGGGATATATTCCTAGAAGTGTGATCACTGGGCCAAATGGGAGTTCCACTTTTAGTTTTTTAAAGAAACTCCATACCGTTCTCCACAGTGGCTGCAGCAGCCTGCATTCCCACCAGCAGTGCATGAGGGTTCCTTTTTCTTCTCATCCTCTCCAGCACTTGTCATTTGTTGATTTGTTGATGATAGCCATCTGACAGGTGTGAGATGGTACCTATTTTTGTTTTGATTTGCATCTCTCAGAAAATTAGTGACATTGAGCATGTTTTCATGAGTCTTTTGGCCTTCCTTCTATCTTCTTTTGAAAAGTATCTATTTAGGTCCACTTTCCAGTTTTTTTATTAGGTTGTTTATCTTCCTATGGTTAAGTTATATGAGTACCCTATAAATGTTGGAGATTAAACCCGTATCGATGATAACATTGGCAAATATGTTCTTCCAGGCAGTGAGCTTTCTTATTGTTTTTTTGGATGGTTTCCTTTGCAGTGCAAAAGTTTTTTATTTTGATGTAGTCCCACTTGTTTATTTTCTCTTTAGTTTCCATTGCCCTAGGAGCAGTATTAGTGAAGAAATTGCTTTGGCATATGTCTGAAATTTGCTGCCTGTGGATTCCTCTAGAATTTTTTATGATTTCCTGTCTTATGTTTAAGTCCTTTATTCATTTTGAATTTGATTTTGTGTATGGTGCAAGTTAGTGGTCTACTTTCATTTTTTTTGCATGTATCTGTCCAATTTTCTCAACACCATTTATTGAAGATAATGTCTTGACTCCACTGTATATTCATGCCTCCTTTGTGAAATATTAATTGAGCATAGTGGTTTGGATCGATTTCTGGGTTCTCTATTCTATTCCATTGATCTATATGTCTGTTCTTGTGCCAGTACCAGGCAGTTTTGAGAACAGTGGCTTTGTAATATAGCTTGATATCTGGTATTGAGATCCCTCCTACTTTGTTTTTCTTTCTCAGGATCACTGCAGCTATCTGGGTCAGTTTTTTATTCCATATGAATTTTTGGAGAGTTTGTTCTAGGTCTGTGAAATATGCCATTGATATTTTAATGAGGAGTGCATTGAATCTATAGATCGCTTTGGGTAGCATGGACATTTTAATAATGTTGATTGCACCAATCTATAACATGGTATGTTCTTCCATCTGTTTATGTCTTCCTCTATTTCTTTTTTCAGTGTCCTGTAATTTTCCGCATACAGATCTTTTACCTCCTTAGTTAGGTTTATTTCTAGGTATCTTAATTTTTGTTGCAATGGTAAATGGTATTGCTTTTTAAAGCTCTCTTTCTTTAAATTCACTATTGGTGTATACAAATGCCATAGATTTCTTGGCGTTAATTTTGTATCCTGCTACATTGCCAAATTCATTTATTAAGTCTAATAATTTTTGAAGGAGTCTTTAGGGTTTTTTATGTACAATACCATGTCATCTGCAAATAAGGACAGTCTTACTTCTTCTTTTCCAATTTGGATGCCTTTTATTTCTTCTTCTTGTCTGATTGCAATGGTTAGTACTACTAGTACTATGTCAAACAGGAGTGGTGAGAGTGGGCATTCTTGTCTTGTTCCTGTTCTTAGGGGAAATATTTTTAGTGTTTGCCCACTGAATATGATGTTGGCTGTGGGTTTCTCATATATGCCTTTTACTATATTGAGGTATAATATTTCTATTCCCACCATGCTGAGAGTTTTTATCAAGAAAGGGTGTTCAATTTGTCAAATTTTTTTCTGCATGTATTAATCTGACTAATTTTTATCTCTAAATTTTTAAGTGATATATCATGTTTATTGATTTGTGGATACTGTACCATCCTTGCATCCCTGGGATAAATCCTACTTGGTCATGGTATATGATTTTTCTGGTGTACTGCTGGTTCTGATTTGCTAGAATTTTGTTGAGGATTTTTTTCATCTATGTTTATGAAGGATATTGGCCTGTAATTCACTTTCATTGTGTTTTCTTTATCTGGTTTTGGTATTAGGGTAATGCTGGCTTCATATAATGAGCTTGGAAGTTTTCCTTCCTCTTGAATTTTATGGAATACTCTGAGGAGTATAGGTTTTATTTCTTCCTTGAATGTCTGGTAAAACTCCCCTGGGTAGCCATCTGGCCCTAGGCTTTTGTTTGCTGGAAGCTTTTTGATGACTACTTCAATTTCTTCCACAGTTATCAGCTTATTGAGATTGTTTGATTCTTCCTGATTGTGTTTTGGAAGGTTGTATTTTTCTAGGAATATGTACATTTCCTCCATGTTGTCTAGCTTTTTTGGAATAGAGTTTTTCATAGTACTTTTAAAATATATTTTATTGATTTTTTTACAGAGAGGAAAGGAGAGGGCTAGAGAGTTAGAAACATTGATGAGAGAGTAACATCAATCAGTTGCCTCTTGCACACCCCCTACTGGGGATATGCCTGCAACCAAGGTACATACCCTTGACCGGAATTGAACCTGGGATCCTTCAGTTCATAGGCCAATGCTCTATCCACTGAGCCAAACCGGTTAGAGCATAGTATTTTTTAACAATCCTTTGTATTTCTGTGGTATCTGTTATTTTGCATCTTTCATTTCTGATTTTGTTTATTTGGGTACTCTATCTTTGCTTCTGGGTGACCCTGGATAGATGTTCATCAATCTTGTCTGTCCTTTCAAAGAACCAGATCTTGGTATCATTAATCTTTTGTATTTTTTGTCTTTATGTCATTTATTTCTTCTCTTATCTTTATTATATCCTTCCTTCTGCTCACTCTTGGTTTTTCTTATTGCTCTCTTTTTAATTCTTTAAGTTGTAGAGTTAGATGATTTATTGCCATTTTTTCTTGTTTTTTTGAAGTAGTCCCGTAGAGCTATCAACTGCCCACTCAGGAATACTTTCATGGTGTCCCATAGATTTTGGATTGTTTTGTTTTTATTGTCATTAGTTTCCAGGATGTTTTTAATTTATTTTTTGATCTCTTTAGTAATCCTATCATTGTTTAATAGTATGCTATTCAGTTTCCAAGTGTGTGAGTTTTTTGTATTGTTTTAATTGTAGTTTATCTCTAATATTATGCCTTTATGGTCTTGGAAGATGGTTGATACGATTTCAACTTTGTGAATTTGGGGAGACTTTACTTGTGATCCAATATGTAGTCTATTTTTGAAAATGTTCCATATGCACTTGAGAAGAATGTATATTCTGTGGCTTTGAGGTAAAATGTTCAGAAGATTTCAATTAAGTCCATCTGATCTAGCGAGTCATCTAGGATTGCTGTTTCTGTGCTTATTTTTTAGAGGATTTATCTAGTGATGTCATGGTGTATTATATTCCTCTACTATGATTATATTGTTGTTGATCTGTCCCTTGATATCTTCCAGGAGTTTTGTTATGTATTTGGGTGATCCTGTATTGGGTACATATATGTTTATCAGGGTTATTCCTCTTGTTTTATCAATCCCTTTAGTATTATGAAGTGGCTTTCCTTATCTCTTCTTATGGCCTTCACTTTGAGGACTACTTTGTCAGATATAAGAATTGCTACCCCAGCTTTTTTTTTTTTTCATTTCCATTTGCCTGTGTGAATCCTTCATTCTGAAGTGGATCTCTGGTAGACAGCATATATCTGGGTCATGTTTTTTTTATCCATTCAGCCACTCTATGTTTTTTGATTGGAGCTTTTAGTCCATTTACATTCATTGATAGGTACTTGTTTGTAGCAATTTTTATTTTTTGTGCCCGTGTTCCTTCTTCCCTTTTTATTTTGTCTTTTTACACCAGTCCCTTTAACAGTTTATGTGTTGCTGGCTTGGTAGTAATATACTCCCTTAGCCTTTTTTTCATCTGTGAAGCTCCTTATTTCCCCTTCAATTTTGAATGATAGCCTTGTTGGATTGAGTATTTTTTGATTCAGTTTATTGCTTTGCATCACTTTATAAATTTTCTTCCATTCTTTTCTAGCCTGATGTGTTTCTGTTGATAAATCATTTGATAATCTAATGGGAGATCCCTTGTACGTAACTTTCTGTCTCTCTCTTGCAGCCTTTAAGATTCTCTCTTTGCCCTGAACATTTGCCATTGTAATTATGATGTATCTTGGTGTGGGTTTTTTGGGTTCTTCTTGTTTTGGACTCTCTGTGCATGTGTGACATTTTTTTCTTCCCCACATCTGGGAAGTTTTCTGACATTATTTCTTCAAATTAGTTTTCTAACCCTTGTTTCTCTTTTTGTTGTTCTGGCACTCCTATTATTCATATGTTGCTTCATTTCATGTTGTCTCAAAGCTCCCTTAGTTTCTCCTCCTGTCTTTTAATTTTTTTCTCCAATTGCAGTTCAGTTTTTGTGTGTTTTGCTTCCATCTTCTAATTAGTTGATTTGGGCCTCTGCTTCTCCTAGTGTACCTAGTGAAACTTTCCACAGTGCTTTTTATTGCAGCCATGTCACTCTTCATTTCTTCTTGATTCTTACATAAGTTGTTGATTTTTTCATCCATCCAGTTTATGAACTCTATAACCCTTATGCTGAATTCTTTTTCTGATATATTGCATGCCTCCATTTCACTTCTGGTGATTTCTCCTTTTCTTTCCTTTGGGGATTGCTTTGCCTACCCGTTTTTTTTATCTCATAGCTGGATTTAGATGTTGTGTCATGCAGGGGTTTCTCCTTGGGTGGCAGTATCTCCTCAGGCTGTGGTTGCTCCTCATGTAGTCTCAGCAGCAGCTGCTCTACAGTTGGCAATGGCTCCTCTTGTGGACACTGTTTGAAGCAGTGGTAGCTTCTCTGGCTGGTGTGGAGAGGCTGCTCACACAGATGCTGCTCCTCAGACAGAGATGAGCTGGTCATGAGGCTGCTGCTCCTAGGATAGGAGTGGGCTGCTTGTGTGGCTGCTGCTCCTCAGAAAGTGGCAGACTGCTAATGTGGCTGCTGCTCCTTGTATGGGGGCTACCTGCATGCAGCTGCTGCTCCTCAGATGGAGTGCTCATGAGACTGCTGCTCCTTTGACAGGGGCAGGTTGCTCACAGTATTGCTGCTCCTTGAATGGGGGCAGGGCACTGACCCAGCTGCTGCTCCTCACACCAGTGCAGGCTGCACAGGGCTGCCACTCCTCAGACATGGGCAGTCTGTTCATGTGGCTGCTGCTCCTCGGACCAGGGTGGCTGCTCTGGCAGCTGCTGCTCCTCAGATGGGGGCAGTTCCTTGTGCTGCTGCAGCTCCTTGAATGGGTGCAGGGTGTGTGCTGTGCACAGCTGCTGCTCCTCAGACAGGGGCGGGCTGCTCATGTGGTTGCTGCTCCTCAGATGGGAGAGTGGGCCACTCACACAGCTGCTGCTCCTTGGACAGAGGCAGGCCATGTGAGGCTGCAGCTTTTCAGCCTTGGGTGGGCTGCTCACAGAGTTGCTGCTCCTTGGACAGGAGCAGGTTGCTCATGTGTCTGCTGTTCACATGGTCACAGTGCCCTGGGCAAAATCATTGGGCTGGTCAGAGGGGAGTGCACTTTATAACTCACAGGGACCTGCACTTGGGGTGGTTGAAGACTCTGTAATTGTGGGACCACAGCCAAGGTAGCAGGTCCCTGGAAAGGGTGTACATAGAGTCCCATGTGTTATATGAGGGCACCCTTGGTGGAGGTGAGGCTGGGCTCCCAGTTACAGCAGCTTTCCCTTTCAAAAAGGTGAGGCCTCTGAGGAAGAGCCAGTCTCTTGGTACTGTTTGCAATGGTAGCAGAGCCTGCATAGTTATGAGAGACCAGTTATCCTGCCCCTGAAGATATGGTGGTATCTAACTGTGCCACACACACACACACACACACGACCACTCACACCTCTTTTGCTCCTTCACTCACACTCTCTCCCTCACTGCCACCTTCTTCCTGCCTCTATAGTTGGGTCTGGGTTTTTTACCAGTTCATGGATGGAGTTTCCTCTCCAGGTGTCTGGTTATGTGGCTCACTCTCTAGTGCATTGGCTGGACAGGATAAAATTAACCTCAATAAGACATGACACAAAAGGAACAAAACACAAATGTACTCACAACACCGATAACCCAAATATAAGTGACCACCAGAGAAAAGAGAATTAGGGGAGAGAAAAGAAAGCACAAATTATATCAAAGAGAGAAAAAAGATAAGAGAGAAAAGAAAAAGAGAGAAAAAAGAGAATATATATATATATATATATATATATATATATATAGAGAGAGAGAGAGAGAGAGAGAGAGAGAGAGAGGGAGAGAGAGCAAAAACACCACATAACAAACAGATAAACCAAAAAAATGCAAACACCAAACACCCAGCAAAGAGGGTGGGGGCAGACTCTGTAGAGGCTAAGTTTATATACAGAAAATAAGGTTAAGAATTGGATGAATATGGGGAGGACCTCAGTTTAGTACAGAGGAAGTAGAAAGGGGATGAGTGGATAACAAGAAAGAGAACAAGAAGGAAATAATAATAAATTTATAGAAAAATTGATTTAAAAATGGTATAAAAAATAAAAATAGCAATCTACTCTAATAAAATGCAAATTAACCATCATTCAGAAACACTTAAGCCATGCCCACGAGGCAAGCCATGCCCCCAGCCAATAAGAGCAGCTGTGTGCAAATTAACCCAGCCAAGATGGAGGCCAGCAGCCATGGAGCTAGAGCAAACAGGAGGCTTCTGTTGCAACTGCCTGCCTAGGCTGGCTGGTCCTCTGCTCAAGGCAACAATGTTTCAATTATAGAAGCCATGGAGCTGAAGCAAACAGGAGACTTCATGACCTGCCTAGGCCTCTGCCAAAGGTAACAAAGTTTCAATTATAGAAGATAAATAAACCCCAGGAACCTGATTCCAGTCAGCCTCGCTGGGACCTTGGGTCAATGGGAGCTGTGGGCAGCCTGAAAACAGCCCTCGGTCCCTCACCCAGGCTGGCCACACCCACATAGGGTGAGGGTCCCCACTGGGGGGGGCTTGGCCAGCCTGCAAACAGCCATCAGGCCCTCACCCAGGCTGGCCAGGTATCCCAGTAGAGACCCAAACAATGAAGGGACTGTGGGCAGCCTGAAAATGACCCTCAGCCCCTCACCCAGGCTGCCCAGGCACCCCAGTAGGGACTCAAACTCTGAAGGGACTGTGGGCAGCCTGAAAACAGCCCTTACCCCTCACTCATGGGGTGAGGTTTCCCACGGGGAGGCTCAGCCAGCCTGCAAACAGTCATCAGCCCCTCACCCGGGCTGGCCAGGCACTCCAGCAGGTGGACATCCCCAGAGGGGTCCCAGACTGAGAGAGGGCACAGGCCAAGCTGAGGGGCCCCTCCCCTCCCAAGTGCACAGATTTTTGTGCACTGGGCCTCTAGTTAAAAAATAAAATAGGATGGAAAAATAATATGAAAAGAAATAGAAAACAGAGCAACAAACAAAAAAATGAAAATAAAGAAAAAGAAGAAAATATAATGAGATAATAATAAAATAAGATAAAATGAAAATGTGAAGTGTTGTTCCTTTGGTTGGTTTAAGATCCCACTCTTCAGTACTGTCGGCGGTTTCTCAGTTTCCTGTTGCTGGGACTGAAGTCCTCTTTTTAGGCCAGTTCTTGTGGACTCTCAGGGACTATTCAGAATTTTTTTGAATTCTTTGTACCATTCAGGGTGTATTCTGAGTGTGGCTTTATTGGTTGCCTGTAGACTGGAGGGAGGGGCTATCTCTTCAGGAGAAAATGGCTGCCCAGGTGCCTGGCTCAGGCATGACTCAGCTCTGTATTCACTGCCACTTCTCCTGGACTCTCTCCTCTCCCCAGCCTCCCCCCAAAACTCCACAAGTCTGCATCTTCTCCTGCACCTCAGCCATGGGTGAGTTTTCATATATGAAAGTTCCTATGAACTAGGTTCAGTGAAGAAAAGCACAGGTTACAGAGAGCGGAAAGACTGTGCCTCTATGCTCTCCCCTCCTGTTGTCACTGTGTGGTCTGGTCAGCCCTTCAGGCTGCCCTCTCTGGGCTCAGCCTTTCATGACTGTGGACCCAGGTCTAGAATTCTATGCCACCAGCAGTTATGCAGACCTCCTTTCCACAGTCAGATGCTGTGCCTGTCCCAAGGAATGTGGCTTGGTGCTATATGGTTTCCCTCTGACCCTCTGGGCTCAGATGTTTGGCAGATTTCTCCTGCCCAGATCCTTGATTTTACCTTTCTCCAGAGGTCCTCTATCCTTCCCAGCTGCGAATTATCTCACCAGCTGAATCTCCTTAACCAATTTGGGGTAGATGTTATTCATTTCAGCTGTTCATTCTATCTGCTCTGAGAGAAGGCTTGAGACACATCTGTCTATTCCACCACCATTTTGTCCTCCAGTGATAACTTTTTAGATATAACACCAAAATCATGACCCATTAAAAAATTCCTAACTTGGATTTTATTAAAATTGAAAGCATCTGTTCTGTAAAAGACACTGGTAGGAAAAATAAAAAGAAAATACCCAGGCCCTGACCAGGTAGTTCATCTGATTAGAGCATTGTCCCAATACACTGAATTTGTTCGTTCTATTCCTCATCAGGACACGTACAAGAATCAACCAATGAATGCATAAATAAGTGGAACAACAAATCTCTCTCTCTCTCTCTCTCTCTCCCTCTCCCTCTCTAAAATCAAATTTAAAAAGAGAAGGACTAGGAAGTAATATTTGCAAAACACATATCAGATAAAGAACAGGTGTCCAAACTATAGAAAGAACTTTTAAAACTAAACAAAAGAAAACAAACAACTCAAAAATAGGCAAAATATATGAACAGAAGATATATCAGTGGAAAATAATCATGTGAAAAGATATGGAACATCTTATATCATCAGGAAATTGCAAAATAAAATATCAATGTGCATACTTATGTTCATAATGGTACTACTCACAATAGCTAAAAGGTGGAAGCAATCCAAATATACTTTGATGGATAAATGGATTTTAAAATTTGGTATATATGTGCAATAGAGTACTATGCAGCCTATTAAAGTACTATGATGACATGCTGCAATATGGGTGAACCTTGAGGACATTATGTTAAGTGAAATAAGCCAGTCATAAAAGGACAAATACGAGTTAACTTCCATGATTTATCTAAAGTAGTTAAATTAGGCCCTAGCTGGTTTGGCTCAGTGGATAGAGAGTTGGCCTTCAGACTGAAGGGTCCCAGGTTTTATTCTGGTCAAGGGCATGTAGCTTGGTTGTGGGCATATCCTCAGTGGGGGCTGTGCAGGAGGCATCATGATGGATGTTTCTCTCTCATCAATGTTTCTAGCTCTCTATCCCTTTCCCTTCCTCTCTGTAAAAAATTAATAAAATATATTTTTTAAAAATAAAGTAGTTAAATTAGTAAATATATGAATTAGAATGGTGATTACCAAAGGTTAGGGTGAGGCAAAAATGAGGAGTGCTTATTTAATCAGTCTAGTATTTCAGTTCTGCAAGATGGGAAGGTTCTGAAAATCTGTTTCACAATAATAAAAATACTTAACACTACTGAACCACACACTTAAAGTGGTTAGATGGTAAATTTTATGATATATGTTTTTTACCACATTAAAAAAATGAGCAACTGTTGGATGCAAGATAGCAGTGGAGTAGCTGGAAGCTACACGTACCCCTCCCATGACCAAACTGGAATTACAACTAAACTGTATAGCAATCAACCTGAAAAACCAACTACAGACTAGCTGAAGAGAAGTTTTGTAACCAAGGATTTATAGAAAGAGCCACGTCAAGACTGGTAAGAAAAACAGAGATGTAAAAAGGGCTGGCCCTGCTCCCACAGGTAACAACTGAGATTCCAGGGGGGGATATCTCAGTTGCAAAGCTTCACTCTGAGAAAAGTGGGATCTCAACCCCATGCCAGGCTCCCTAGCACAGAGCACTAGATCCATGAAGAGAAATACATCTGGTTGTGAAAATCTGGAAATTCTGTCTGCCAGGCAGAGACAGGAGTCTGCTAGAGACACAGGGGTCCCCTTAAAGGTCAATGCACAAAATTTCATTCTCAGCCACTCACCCTCAGCTCTGTCAGAAGAAGGGCAGACTTGTCTAGAGTCACATAAAAGAGACTGAGGTTTGTGACTCTGGGAGGGAGCTATGCCAAGTTCCTCTCCCCCATGACAGATGCCATATTTCTTGGTTGATGCACTCCTTTCCATATAGCATCATTCTGGGGGAATTCAATTGCCCCATCCAATGGACTTCTTGTTGACCCACTTGTGGAATTTGCACCCAGCTTAGGAGTCAGCTGCCTGAGCAAGGGTGTAGAGATCTAGGTCTACTCAGCGGATGTCAGAGACTGAGTAGTGTGGCTTTGGGTTGGCAGTCATTTCTCCCACTTTCTCATGTACTAGATTGGTGCCTTCCACTCACAGGAGGTACACTAACTCCATTCTCCCAAATCCAGGCCTCTCTTCTTTGATGAGCTCAGGCTCCTGGCAGAATCTAGGACAGACTGAGTTGGGTGGCTCTAGGATTGGGGTTATTTTTTCTTGGTATGCATAACCAGTGCAGAGTCTTCCTTTCACCTGGCCAAATCTTGGTCTGTTTGGGCCTGGTAAACTCTGCTGTCCTAACTCTGATGATTTCTTGAAACCCAGCCCCACCACAAAGGTGGCTCTGACTCAGAATTGGCACCAAGTCTGAACCTGTTTCAATCTGATGAAAATCACTCTCCCCTAAGGACTCACTGAAAACCTGCTTTATGTAACTTGAGCATGACCAGAAGCTTTTGCAGTGACTGAGTTTAACAGGCAGCCAACAAGTATAGGGAGGTGGAGGCGGATCTTGGAGTCCCTTGGGGCTTTACCTGACATTCCCATGAGCCCTATTCTGGTAAAAGTCATCCTTGGTATGCAACTTCATCCTTCCTGTGCTCAGCAAGGCCCAGCAGAGGCAACCACAAACTGTGGATCACTTTATAATCCCAAAAAGGTTGCCTGGGGCCAGTAGCAGGCATCATCTGATATTGGACTGCAAAGAGTCCCTCCCAAGATGCCCAGAACCAATACACCCAGTGGCCAGCTTTAGACCTCAGGGCAGGATCCAGTTAACTTCACAAGTTGCATATCCAAAGGGAGATCTCAGCAGTTTTCAGATGTTCCTGAGGCAAATTCTGATTCATGTGGTCAAGCACCTGCATAACAGCTTGTATGCTATGCCTGGGATCAATTCTCACAATTAGCCAGCCTGATGGTCAATAGCAATCAAGACTCAATTACAGCAGGAGGGCCTACTTAACCCACACAAGGGGGCATTCCTGTAGCATCCAGCTCAGGTGTTCAAGGAGACTGGGCCACTGGGTCCCACAGGGCACCTACAATATAAGGCTACCCTACCAAGACTGGGAATCATGACAGATCTACTTAATGCATAGAAACAAACACAAAACCTCATCCCAAATGGGGAGACAAAGAAACATGCCCCCCCCCCCCAAAAAAGAACAGGATAAATCTGCAGAAAAAGGAGTTAAATGAAATGGAGTTCAAAACAATGGTTATAATGAAGGAACTTATTTAGAACTACAAGGAGTTAGTGAGAACAACATTAGCATAAAAATGAACAGAATCAATAAAAAAGAACCAGTCAAAACTAAGAATACAATATCTGAAATGCAAAATACACTAGAAGGAACAATACATTGAAATGAATGGAGTTGGATTAAGCAGAGGACTTAATCAGCAATTTGGAAGATAGCAGAAAATACCCAATTAGAGAAAAGAAAAAATATTTTAAAAATTGGAATAGTTTAATAGACTTTTGGGACAACAGGAAACATAACAACATTCGAATCATAAGGGTACCAGAAGGACAAGAGAGAGAACAAGGGAGTGATAACCTATTTAAAGAAAGAATTACCCCTAACCTGGTGAAGGAAAGAAAAAAAAACAAATAAATACAGGAAATTCAAAGTCCCAGACAAGGTAAACTCAAAAAGGCCTACAAAAAGATACATCAAAATTAAAATGGCATAGGGTTAAAGACAAAGAGAGAATCTTAAGGGCAGCAACAGAAAGAGAATTAGTTACCTACAAGGGAGCTTCCAAAAGACTGTCAGCGATTTCTCAACAGAAATATTTCAGGGCAGAAGTGATTAGTATAAAATATTTAAAATGATGAAAAGAAAGGACCTATAACCAAAAAATAAAGATCTTCCCAGACAAGGAAAAGCAAATGAGTCTGTTACCACCAAACCAGTATTCCAATAAATATTAAATAATTTTCTTTAAGAAAAGAATAAGAAAAAAAGAGGAACATAAAAGATTAAAATGACAATAAACGTGTACTTATTAATCATCACTTTATTTTTTTAATTTTAATTTTTTTAATTTATTACATACAGTTTTACAAAGATTAGTACAAATATCTCTTTTTTCTCCTGCCCTTCCCCCTGCCTCCCCTACCCCCCAATGTTTTGGGTCCATTGGTTATGCTTAAATGCATGCACCAAAGTCCCTTGGCTGATCTGATACTCCCCCATCAACCCTCCCTGTTCTTGTTGCTGTAATTAGACAGTCTGTTTGATGTTGCTCTGCTTCTGTATCTATTTTTGTTCACCAGCTTATATGGTTATTATTATCCATAGATGAGTGAGGACATGTGGTATTTTTTTTTCATTGATGGGCTTATTTCACTTAACATTATGTTCTCCAATTCCATCAATGCTGATGCAAATGCTAAGAACTCCTTCCTTTTTATAGCAGCATAGTATTCCATTGTGTAGATATACCACTGTTTTCTAATCCATTCATCTGCTGATGGGAACCTAGGCTGTTTCCAAATCTTAGCTATGGTAAATTGTGCTGCTATGAACATAGGGATGAATATGTCCTTTCTGATTGGTGTTTCTGGTTTCTTAGGATATATTCCCAGAAGTGGGATCACAGGGTCAAACGGGAGATCCTAGTTTAATTTTTTGAGAAAACTCTATGCTGTCTTCCATAGTGGCTGCACCAGTCTGCATTCCCACCAGCAGTGCACGAGGGTTCCTTTTTCTCCGCATCCTCTCCAGCACTTGTCATTTGTTGATTTGTTGATGTTAGCCATTCTTACAGGTGTGAGATGGTATCTCATTGTTGCTTTGACTTGTATCTCTCAGGTGATTAGTGACTGAGAATGTTTTCATATGTCTCTTGGCTTTCTGAATGTCCTCTTTTGAAAAGTGTCTATTTAGATCCTTTGCCCATTTTTTGATTGGATTGTTTGTCTTCTTTTTATTAACTTTTATGAGTTCCCTATAAATTTGGAGATTAAACCTTTATCAGTGATAAGATTGGCAAATATGTTCTCCCATGTAGTGGGTTTTCTTATTGTTTTGCTGATGGTTTTTTTGCTGTGAAGAAGCTTTTTATTTTAATGAAGTCCCATTTGTTTATTTTCTCTTTAGTTTCCAATGCCCTAGGGGCTGTATCGGTGAAGAAACTGCTTTGGCATATGTCTGAGATTTTGTTGCCTTTGTATTCCTCTAGTATTTTTATGGTTTCCCATTTTACGTTTAAGTCCTTTATCCATTTTGAGTTTATTTTTATGTATGGTGTAAGTTGGTGGTCTAGTTTCATTTTTTTTGCATATATATGTCCAATTTTCCCAGCACCATTTATTGAAGAGACTGTCTTGATTCCATTGTATGTTCTTGCCTCCTTTGTCAAATATTAATTGAGCATATTGGTTCGGGTTGATTTCTGGGTTCTCTATTCTATTCCATTGATCTATATGTCTATTCTTGTGCCAGTACCAGGCAGTTTTGAGAACAGTGGCTTTATAATACAGCTTGATACCTGGTATTGAGATCCCTCCTACTTTGTTCTTCTTTCTCAGGATCACTGCAGCTATTCGGGGTCTTTTTTTATTCCAGATGAATTTTTGGAGAGTTCGTTCTAGGTCTGTAAAATATGCCATTTGTATTTTAATGCAGATTGCATTGAATTTATAAATTGCTTTTGGTAGTATTGACATTTTAATGATATTGATTCTACCAATCCATGAACATGGTATGTTCTTCCATCTGTGTATGTCTTCCTCTATCTCTTTTTTCAACTTCCTGTAGTTTTCTGAGTAGAGGTCTTTTACCTCTTTAGTTAAGTTTATTCCTAGGTATCTTAGTTTTTTTGGTGTGATGGTAAATGGGATTGTTTTTTTAGTCTCCTTTTCAGTACGTTCACTATTGGTGTAAAAAATGCCATAGATTTCTTGGTGATAGTTTTGTATCCTGCTACATTACCGAATTCATTTATTAAGTCTAATAATTTTTTGATGGAGTCCTTAGGGTTTTGTATGTACAATATCATGTCATCTGCTAATAAGGACAGGTTTACTTCTTCTTTTCCAATTTGAATGCCTTTTATATCTTCTTGTCTAATCGCAATGGCTAGTACTTCCAGTACAGTGTCGAACAGGAGTGTTGAGAGTGGGCAACTCTGTCTTGTTCCTGTTCTAAGGTTAAATGATTTTAATTTTTGCCCACTGAGTATGATGTTGGCTTTGGGTCTGTCATAAATAGCTTTTGTTACGTTGAGGTAAGATCCTTCTATTCCTACCTCGCTGAGAGTTTTTATCAAAAATGTTGCTGGATTTTTTCAAATGCTTTTTCTGCATCAATTGATATGATTAAGTGGTTTTTATCTCTTAACTTGTTTATGTGATTATCACATTTATTGATTTGCAGATATTGTACCATCCTTGCATCCCTGGAATAAATCCTACTTGGTCGTGGTGTATGATCTTTCTGATGTACTGTTGGATCTGATTTGCTAGGATTTTATTGAGGATTTTAACATCTATGCTCATGAGGGATATTGGCCTGTAATTCTCTTTCATTGTGTTGTCTTTGTCTGGTTTTGGTATTAGGGTAATGCTGGCTTCATAAAATGAGTTTGGAAGTGTTCCTTCCTCTTGAGTTTTTTGGAATAGTCTGAGGAGGATAGGTTTTCGATCTTCCTTAAATGTTTGGTAAAACTCCCCTGTAAAGCCATCTGGCCACAGGCTTTTGTTTGCTGGGAGTTTTTTTTTTTTTTATCACTGCTTCAATTTCTTCCATAGTGATTGGCCTATTGAGATTTTTAGATTCTTTCTGATTGAGTTTTGGAATGTTGTATTTTTCTAGGAATATCTCCATTTCCTCCAGGTTGTCCAGTTTGTTGGAATAGAGTTGTTCATAGTATTCTTTAACAATCCTCTGTATTTATGTAGGGTCTGTTGTTATTTCTCCTCTTTAATTTCTGATTTTGTTTATTAGGGTCCTCTCTCTTTGCTTCTTGGTGAGCCTGGCTAGAGGTTCATCAATCTTGTTTATCCTTTCAAAGAACCAGCTCTTGGTTTTATTGATTTTTTTATATTGTCTTCTTGCTCTCCATGTCATTTATCTCCACTCTGATCTTTATTATTTCCTTCCTTTTGCTTACACTGGGCTTTTCTTGTTGCTCTCTTTCTAAATGTTCGAGTTTCAGGGTTAGGTAATTTATTATCATTGTTTCTTGTTTTCTGAAGTAGGTTTGTAGAGCTATTAACTTCCCTCTAAAGACTGCTTTCACTGTGTCCCATAGATTTGGATTGTTGTGTTTTCATTGTCATTTGTTGCCATGATGTTTTTTATTTCTTCTTTGATCTCTGTGGTAACCCAGTCATTGTTTAATAGCATGCTGTTTAGTCTCCATGTGTTTGATTTTTTGGATTGTTTTTATTGTTGTTGATTTCCAGTTGTATGCCATTGTGATCTGAGAAGATGCTTGATATGATTTCTGTCCTCTTGAATTTGAAGAAAATTTGCCTGTTCCCCAATATATGCTTTACCTTGGAGAAGGACCTATGTGCACTTCAGAAGAATGTATATTCTATGGCTTTGGGTGAAGTTTTCTGAAGATGTCTATTAAGTTTGTCTGCTCTGGTGAGTCATTTAGGATTGATGTTTCTTTGCTGATTTTTTGTTTAGAGGATTTGTCCAATGGTGATAGTGGGGTATTAAAGTCCTGGACTATGATTGTATTGCTGTCAATCTCTTCCTTGATATCTTCCAGAGGTTTTTTTATGTATTTGGGTGCTCCTATATTGGGTGCGTATATGTTTACCAGAGTTATTTCTTCTTGTTGAATGGCTCTCTTTAGTATAATGGCCTTCCTTTTCTCTTTTTATGTCTTTCACTTTGAGATCTAATTTCTCAGATATAAGTATTGCTACCCCAGCGTTTTTTTAATTTCCATTTGCTGTGAAACCTTTTTCCATCACTTCACCATTAGTCTGTGTGCATCTTTTTTTCTGAGGTGGGTTTCCTGTAGACAGCAGATATGTGGGTCATGTTTTCTTATCCAGTCAGTTACCCTATGTCTTTTGATTGGAGCATTTAATCCATTTACATTTAAAGTTATTATTGATAAATACTTGTTTGCGCCATTTTTATTCTTTATCTCTGTGTTCCTTCTTCGATTCCTATTTTTACTTTTTACAGTAGGCCCTTTAACATTTCTTGCATTGCTGGTTTGGTAGTTACAAACTCCCTTAGTCCTTTTCTGTCTGTGAAGCTCCTAATTTCATCCTCAATTTTGATTGATAGCCTTGCTGGGTACAGTATTCTTGGATTCAGACCCTTCCTTTGCATGACTTTGTGTATTTCATTCCATTCCCTTCTTCCCTGATGTGTTTCTGTTGAGAATTCAGTCGCTAGTCTGATTGGGGAGCCTTTGTAGGTAACTATCTGTCTCTCTCTGGCCGCTTTTAAAATTCTTTTTTTTGTCATTGGTGTTTGTAAATTTAATTATAATGTGCCTTGGCATTGGTCTTTTGGGGTTCTTTTTGTTTGGAACTCTGTAAGCTTCTTGGATTTGTGTGAGATTTCTCTTCCCTATAACCGGAAAGTTTTCTGTCATTTTTTCTTCCAATAAACTTTCTATTCCTTGCTCAGTTTCCACTCCTTCTGGCACCCCTATTACACAGATATTGTTTCTTTTTGTGTTGTTCTAAAGTTCTCTTAGGCTCTCCTCCTGCTTTTTAATTTGTTTTCTAGAAGCTGCCCTGGGTATTTTTTTCTATCTTGTCTTTTAGCTCACTGATGCGATTCTCTGCTTCATCTAGTCTACTGTTGATGCTTTCTATTGAGTTCTTCATAGCAGTGACGTCACTTTTCATTTTTCTTGGTTCTTCAACATTTCCTCTTGGTTCTTGCACATATTCTTGAATTTGTCTTCCATTCTTCTCAACCACTTTAATGACCATTTCTCTGAATTTCTTCTCTAGCAAGTTGGTTGCCTCCATTTCATTTACTTCCTTTTCTGGTGATGCCTGTTTCTCTTTCATATGTGGACTGTTTCTTTGTCTCCCCATGATCTCTCTTCTCTGAGTGTCTATTTACATGGTTCTCTCTCTCCTGCGTTGATTTAAAGGCATGAAATACTGCACAACAAGGCACAATGCACAAAATACTGAACACAGATGTATTCACGATACTAATAACTCCAAATGAAGATGGCCACCTGAAAAGAGGATTAGAGGAAAGAGAAGGAGAAAAATAAAAAAGGGGAAAGGGTAAAAAAAAGAGAGTGCAAGTACAAAATTGGTAGAGGGACAAAGAAAAAAAGGTAAGAGAGATAAGAGAGTGAAATAAAAGACAGGAAGAAACTATATAGGGAGGGGATTCTGATAGAGTTGCCACTAATTTCAATGAATGTCAGCAACAGATACCTAGAGATGAATGCAGACCATAAACAACCACTAATTTCAAGGGAGATGAGGGAGGACAGCACCAACAAAATAACCAAAGGAGAAAAAAAATTAAAATAAAACAGTATAATCAACAATCAAGCTAACAACAGCTTAGTGACAGAGAGAGAGAGGAAAAAAATGAAACATAGGAGAAAAATATGGATAGTGAAGAAAGAGAAGAGTGAGATGAGTATGGACTTAGAGCAGGGGATTGGAAATTAGATATATAAGTAGGGTGAAATTTTTTTAGAGGAGGTAAAAAGAGGGAGTAGGGATAGTTTAAAGCAGGACTGGGGTGAACAAGACTGGACAACAAAAGGAGAAAAGTGAGGAAGAGAGTGTTGGTTCCTGCCACCCTGCGCAGATGGGAAGAGGTCCCCCACGTTCGTGTGCTTCTTGACAGAGATTCCAGCCACCCCCTGTGGAGGGGATAAGGTCCCCGGCGTTCGCGCGTTTCTAGGCATGGATTCCAGTCGCCCATGCGGTGGGGAACAGGTCCCCAGTGTTCATGCATCTCTAGGCACAGATTTCTGCCCCGTGGAGTGAGGAACAGTTTCTCAAAGTTTCTCAGTTCCTAGTCTCAAATTCCCACAACCCCATGCCAAGGGGGAACAGTTTCTCAGATTTCCCCAAGTTCCCAGGCTCAAATTCCTGTAGCCCCAGCTTGGTGCTGCCTGCAAGCCTGTGGGGAGGGGGATCGATTTTGTTACTCACAGAGATCTGCTGCTGGGATGTCTGGATTCTTGGTGTCTGTGGGTCCGTAGCTGTGGTCTCCTGTCTCTGTCCCCAGTGGTTGTACGGTCCTAGTTTGCGTCTGAGACCAGACTGGGTGGCGCTGATGCCAGGATCCTAGTTGCAAGCCTCTCTGTTTCTCAAGATGGCATGGTCTCCGTGCCTGTGCTGGCCGCCCAGGAGAGTCCGTGCTGGGAGTGGGGGTCCGCTGTCTAAGACTGGCCTGTTGGCAGCCTCTCAGGAGACCTGCAGAATCTAACTGTCCCTAGCTCATACACACACACACACCATACACGTCCACACACTCCTCTATTACTCCCTGGCTCTCTCACACTCTCTCCCTCCCTACCTTCCTGCTGGTCACCATCTTTTTTCTTCCCCCTATTAATCATCACTTTAAATGTAAATTATTTAAATGCTCATATCAAGAGACATTGGAGACTTCCTGTCAAAATGGCTGTGTACATAATTTCAGTATTTGTATCTTGTCACAACCATATCAAAACTATAAGTAAACTACTTAACAACCACCATTCAGATACACCTGAAACTGAATAGAAATCCTACAACTGGTGATTTAAAGAAGAAGCCATGTTGAGACTAGTAGGAGGCAAAGAGACACAGAATGGGATGGTCCCATAATGATGAGTGTAGGATAAAATACTACACAGTGAAACTCACTTTTCTTGTACAAGTTTATGAGTTTTTTTTAAAATATATTTTATTGATTTTTTACAGAGAGGAAGGAAGAGGGATAGAGAGTTAGAAACATCGATGAGAGAGAAACATTGATCAGCTGCCTCCTGCACACCTCCTACTGGGGATGTGCCCGCAACCAAGGTACATGCCCTTGACCAGAATCGAACCCGGGACCCTTGAGTCCACAGGCCGACGCTCTATCCACTGAGCCAAACTGGTTCTGGCTATGAGTTTTAATAAACACCCACAATTAAAATACAGAACAGTCCATCTTCACAGACATTCCATTGTGCTCCCCCATTGGAGATAATCTCACCCAAGTCCCTAGTAAAAACTGATCTGTTTTCTATATCTATCGTTTTGTCTTTTTTGAATTGTCTCAACTTTTTCTATAGCTATAAAATATTTATTGTATGGATAAATCTTAAAATAGAATTTATTTAGCTAGTCCCTCACTGATGGATATCTCTGTTGTTTCCAATCTTTTACTTAAAAGTCTAACAGACACTAAACACTAACTCTGTGCCAGGCTCAATGCTAAATCTATTTTATTCATTCCTGAAGAAGGAATGTAGTAGGGTCAATACTATCATTTTTTTAAGATGAATAATATTTTAATGTAGTTTTTCTACTTTTTTATGAGTCAATATTGGTGTATTATTAACTAAAGTCCATAGTTTACATTAAGGTACACCTTTTGTACTATATATTCTATGAGATTTTGCAAATATATGATAGCATGTATCATGAAAGTATAATACAAAGTACCGTATTTTCCAGCGTATAAGACAGCTGGGTGTATGAGACAACCCTCAACTTTTGAGAAGATTTTCCTGGGTTAAAAAGTCCAGACACAGACCTTATGTAGCACAAAAAGGAGCTGACAGGAGACACTTGTGGTCTCCATCTGGCTCCATTGAAATGAATGGAGTGCAGCCATTTTTGAGCTCTTTCCACTGTATGTGGTGACTGCAGATTTTCCAGTCCAGCTCTGAAGTTTCAGCACCCGCCCTATAAGATGACACCAGCGTATTTTCCTGGGTTAAAAAGTCGTCTTATATGCTGGAAAATACGGTAGTTTCACTGCCCTAAAAATTTTCTGTGCTGAACCTATTCATCCCTCCCTTCTCCTTTTGGAACCCTGGCAATCACCTTTTTAATTTTTTTAAATGTTTTCATAGTTTTGACTTTTCCAGAATGTCATGTACTTGGAATCTTATACTATGTAGCTTTTTCATATTGTCTTTTTCACTTAGTAATGTGAATTTAAGGGATTTTCTAAGGCATTTATGAGACATCCTTATAGATCTGATGAGCAAATCTCAAGTAGTCAGATTACATAAGTGTCTTCAGAAAGATTTCTTCCTTTGAGATAATTAAATCCTTGGTTAATGATTCTTACTTTCATCCCTCTAGTATTTTATATGGAAGTTTCTTTTATTCTTTAATTTAATATTCAGTAATTTTCATTGCTTGATGGCTTATTTCTTTTTATTGTTAAATAATATCCTATTGTGTGAATATAAAATAGTATGCTTATTCTACATTTATTGCGAGACATCCTGGTTGCTTTGAAGTTTTAGTAATTATAAATAAAACTGATATAAACACTTGGATGAAATTTTTTGTGTGGACAGAAGTTTTCAACTCATTTGGATAAAAATAAAGGTGCATAATTACTGGTAACAGTATGTTTAAGTTTGTAAGAAACTTTCAAGCTACCTGCCAAATTGTCTGTGTCATTTTTCAGTCCCACCAGCAATGAGTTCCTGTTGCTCCATATTCTCACCAAAATTTGGCATTGTCCATGTTTTGTATTTTTTCCATACTAATAGGTATATCTACTATATAGTGGTACCTCGTTGCTGCTTTTTTAAATAGTTGTAATGTTCTCATTTTCATTTGTTTCAAGGTATCTTTTGATTCTTCCTTGATTTCATTGTTAACCGATTCATTGTTCATTCACCTGTTATTTAGCCTCCATGTCTTTGTGTGTTTTTCAGTTTTGATCTTATGATTGATTTCTAGTTTCATACCATTATGGTCAGAGAAGATTCTTGATATAATTTCAATCTTCTTAAATTTATTGAAAACCTGTTTTCTGTCCTAACATGTGGTATGTCCTATTAAGTGTTCTATGTGCATAAATAATGTATATTATTCTGCTTTTGGGTGAAATGCTCTGAAGATACTAATTAAATCCATCTGTTCTAGTGTGCCATTTAAGGCCGCTGTTTCCTTATTGATTTTATGTCTGGAAAATCTATCCATTAATGTCAAGGGGGTGTTAAAATCCCCTACTATGACTGTATTACAGTCAATCTCTTCCTTAATGTCCATCACGACTTGCTTTATATATTTAGTTGCTCCTATTTTGGGTGCGTACATGTTTATAAGGGTTATATTCTCTTGTTGGACTTATACCTTTATCATTATGTAGTGTTATGTGCCCTTCTTTATCTCTTACCATAGCATTTTTAAGTCTTTTTAAATTTTTTTTCTTTATTGATTATGGTATTACATATGTGTCCTTAACTCCCCATTTCCCTCCCAACCTTCCACTCATGCCCTCACCTCCCTAGTGTTTATGTCCATTGGTCAGGTCTATTTTGTCAGATGTAAGTATTGCTACCCCAGCTTTTTTTTTTTTTTTTTTTGCATTTCCATTAACTCAAAATATCTTTTTGCATTTCTTTGCTTTCAGTCTGTCTGCATCTTTCATTCTCAAGTAGGTCTATTGTTTTCTTGTCCTTTCAGCTACCCTATGTCTTTTTATTATTTTATTTTAAAATTTAAATGTTTTTATGTTTTCAATACACTTGACATATTAGTTATATTAGTTTCAGGTGTACACCCCAGTGATTAGACATTATATAACTTACTAAATGATTGTCCTGATAACTGTTGTACCCATCAGACACCATATATAGTTATTACCATATTTATTATATTTTTTATGCTATACTTTACATCCCCATGACTATTCAGTAACAACCAATTTTTACTCTTTAATCTCATCACCTTTTTCAACTATTCCCCAAATTCACCCTCTCATCTGGCAACCATTAGTCTGTTCTATGTATCTACCAGTCTGTTTCTGTTCTGCTTATTCATTTATTTTGGTTTTTTTTAGATTTATTTGTAGATAGGTATGTTTTTATTGCCATTTATTTTTCATATTTTCAATCTTTTTCTTCTTATTCCTCTTAAAGAAGAGACTTTAACATTTCATGCAGTACTGGTTTGGTGGTGAATTTCTTTAGTTTTTCCTTGTCTAGGAGCTCTTTATCTGCCCTTTGATTCTAAATTATAACTTTTCTGAGTAGGATAAAATTTGTTTTAGTCCTTGCTTTTCAAACTTTGAATATGTCTTACCACTCTCTTCTGATCTGCAAAGTTTCTGTTGAGAAATCAGTTGACAGTCATATGGGTGCTCCCTTGTAAGTAATATTCTGCTTTTCTCTTGCTGCCTTTAAAATTCTTTCGTTGTCATTAACCTTTGGCATTTTAATTATGATGTGTCTTGGTGTGGGCCTGTTTGGGTTCAGCTTCTTTGGACTCTGCGCTTCCTAGATTTGCATGTCTATTTCCTTCACCAGGTTAAAAGTTTTCTGTTATTATTTTTTCAAATTGGTTTTCAATTTCTTGATCTCTCTCTCTTCTTTATCTGGCACCCCCATTATGTTAATGTTGGTGTACTTAAAATTGTCCCAGAGGCTCCTTACACTATTTTCACCTTTTTTTGGTATTCTTATTCTTATTCTTATTCTTATTCTTATTCTTATTCTTATTCTTATTCTTATTCTTATTCTTATTCTTACTTATTCTTATTCTTCTTATTACTATTACTGTCCTGGTTGGCTGTTTTTCTGCTCCCTTATCTTCCAAATCGCTGATTTGATTCTCAGCTTCACCTACTACACTATTGATTTTCTGTTTATTATTCTTCATTTGAGTTAGTATGTTCTTCATTTCTGGGACAGGTTCTTCTTAATGATTATCATAAAAGCTTGCTGATTTTTTCCAAATGATTTTTGGGGCATGAATTGACAAGATTATGTGATCTTTTCTTCTTTCATTTTATTAATGTGGTCTATTACACTGATAGAGTTTGGTATGTTGAACTATCCTTTATTCCTGGGATAAATCATACTTAGTCATGGAATATAATCTATACTAATAAAAGAGTAATATGCTAATATATATATCTATACTAATAAAAGGGTAATATGCTAATTAGACCAGATAGACCAGACGTCTTCCAGACATCATTCCCCCATATCCTTCCTGACAAGGCTGGGGCCCAGGCAAAGCCACCCAGGAGCCTGAGTGCCTGTGGCTGCCTGAGGTCCCAGGTGCCTGCAGCTGGCCAGACGGAAGGAAGCCCATATCCCAGATTCCAGGGGCTGAGGCAGAAGTGGTTAGGGGCATCAGGCAGGCAGGCAGAGTGGTTAGAGGTGATCAGGCAGGGAGGCAGAGGCAGTTAGGGGCAATCAGGCAGGCATGTGAGCAGTTAGGTGCAATTAGGCAGGCAGGTGAGTGGTTAGGAGCCAGCAGTCCCAGATTGCAAGAGGGTGCAGGCTGGTCTGAGGGACCACCTGTGCATGAATTTCATGCACCAGGCATATATATATATATATATATATATATATATATATATATATATATATGTATATATGTGTATGTATATATATGTACATATATATACATATATATGCCTTACCTAATCAAATAAAAGAGTAATATGCAAATTGACCCTCACTCCATTAAACCTGAGCCACACCCACAAGCCAAGCCATGCCCACCAGCCAATCAGAGTGAGTATATGCAAATTAACCCAGCTAAGATGGCAGCCGGCAGCCACAGAGGTGGAACAAGCAGGAGGCTTGCCCCGGTGATGCAGAAATCTAAGGTTCCTGTCTGCCTAGGCCAGCTGTGGCCTCCACTCAAGGCAACAAAGTTTCAGTTATAGAAGATAAATAAACCCCAGAGACATGCTTCCAGCCTTAAGCTGAAGGAAGCACTGGGAGCCTGGGTTGTCAGGGGCAACTCTACCTGGGCTCTGATTAAAGCAACAAAGTTTCAGCTTTAGAAGTTAAATAAATTCCAGCCAGCCTCACTACAAACAGCCATCAACCCCTCACCCAGGCTGGCCAGGTCCCAGCAGGACCCCCCTCCCTGAAGGGGATGTGACCAGCCTGAAAACAGCCCTCAGCCCCTCACCTAAGCTGGCCAGACACCCCAGCAATACCCCCACCCTGATCCAGGACACCCTTCAGGACAAACCAGCCAGCCCCCACTCATGCACCAGGCCTCTATCCTATATAATAAAAGGATACTATGCAAATTGAGCCTAACAGCAGAACCACTGGGAATAACTGGTCACTATGACACACACTGACAACCAGGGGGCAGATGCTCAATGCAGGAGCTACCCCCTGGTGGTCAGTGCACTCCCACAGGGGGAGCTCTTCTCAGCCACTAGCCAGGCTTCCAGCAGCCAACACAGCAGTGGTGGCAGGAGCCCCTCCTGCCTCCTCAGCAGAGCTAAGGATGTCTGACTGCAGCTTAGGCCTGCTTTCCGCTGGCAAGTGGACATCCCCCGAGGGCCCCCAGGCTGCCAGAGGGATGTCTGGCTGCCAACTGGAATCTCCCAAGAGGTCCCAGATTGCTAGAGGGCACAGGCCAGGCTGAGGGACCCCCACCCCCCGAGTGCACAAATTTTTGTGCACTGGGCCTCTAGTCCTTTATAATATACTGCTGGATTCTATTTGCTATTATTTTGTTGAGGATTTTTGAATATATTTTTATGAAAGATTTTCTTGATGTCTTTATCTGGCTTTTAGATCAGAATAATGCTGGCCTCATAGAATGATTAGGAAATGTTTTTGCAAAATTTTGGGGATAATTGATGGTAATTCTTCTTAAAACATTTGATATAACTTATCAGTGAAACTACCTGGTTTTCCAGTTTTCTCTGTTAGTAGGGTTGTGGTTTTGTTTGTTTGTTTGCTTTGTTTTTGTCTGTTTATTTGTTGTTGTTTTTTAATGATTCTACCTGTTCACAAAAGTAAAGAACAGGAAAATGTATTTTTAAAATACATTTTTATTATTGATAATATTACATATATCTACCCTTTTCCCTTTCCTCCCAGCCTCTGTCCACCCTCCCCCTATAGGTTTTCACTACCTTATTTCCTGTGTCCATGGGCTATGTATATAAGTATATAAATTCTTTGCTTTATCTGTTCTTGTCCTCACAATCCCACATTGAGGTGTGTCAGTCTGTTCTATGCTACCATGCTTTGGGTCTTATTTTGTAGGTCAATATATTTTTTTGTTTGATTCCACAAATAAGTGAGATCATGTGTTATTGTCTTCCTCAGTTTGACTAATTTCACTTTAGCCTTATATTTTCCAGGTTTCATTCATTCTGTCCCAAAGGGTAAAAGATTCCTCATCTTTACAGCTGCATTGTATTCTATGGTGTAAATGTCCAACATATTTTTTATAGATTCATCTACTGATGAGCACTTGTGCTGTTTCCATATCTTAACTATTGTAAATAACACTGCTATGAACATAAGGTTGTACTTATTGTTTCTGATTGGTGTTTGGGGTTTTTTATGACATTCACAGAAGTGGGATCACTGGTTCAAAGGGAAGTTCCATTTTGACTTTTTTAAGGAAACTCCATACTGTTTTCCATAGTGGCTGCACCAACTATTTCCTTTTCTCCACATCCTTTCCAACACTTGTTTTTTGTTGGTTTTTTGATGATAGCCATTCCGACAGGGGTGAGGTGATATCTCATTGTGGTTTTAATTTGCATTTCTAAGATGATTAGTTACTTTGAGCATTTTTTTTCATGTGTTCTTTGGCCATTTCTCTATCCTCTTTGAAGAAATGTCTATTCAGGTCTTCTGCCTATTTTTAATTGGATTGTTTGTCTTCTTTGTGTTGAGTTGTATGAGTACTTTATATATATTCAATATTAATCCCTTATCAGATGTATCATTGGCCAATATGTTCTCCCATTCAGTGGGATCCCTTTTCATTTTGATGGTGGTTTCTTTTCCTGTTCTTGCCCTCTTTGTCAAATTTTTTAAAATATATTTTATTGACTTTTTATAGAGAGGAAGCGAGAGGGATAGAGAATTAGAAACATAAATGAGAAACATCAATTCAGCTGCCTCCTGCACACTCCCTGCTGGAGATGTGCTCGCAACCAAGGTACATGCCCATGACCAGAATCAAACCTGGGACCCTTCAGTCTGCAGGCTGACGCTCTATCCACTGAGACAAACCAGGTAGGGCTCTTTGTCAAATATTAACTGACTGTGATGGTGTGGTTCAATTTCTGGGTTCTCTGTTCTGATCCATTGGTCAATATGCCTATTCTTGTGCCAGTGCCAGACTGTTTTGGTGATAATGGCCTTGTATCGTATTTTGAAATACAGTATTATGATCACTCCAACTTTGTTCTTTCTTCTGAAGATTGTTGCAGCAATTCAGTGTCTTTTATGGTTCCATATAAATTTTTGCAATATTTTTCTAGTTCTGTGAAGTATGTCATTGGTATTTTAATAGGGACCGCATTGTATTGTAGTACAGACATTTTAATTACTAGGGGCCCGATGCACAAAAATTTGTGCACTTGGGAGATCCCTCAGCCCAGCCTGTGCCCTCTCGGAGTCTGGGACCTCTCAGGGGATGTCCACCTGCTGGCATGCCTGGCCAGCCTGGGTGAGGGGCTGA
>PVJC01020303.1:5448-29404 GCA_004026665.1 Murina feae
GGGGCCACGCCCTCGCGGCCCTCTCTGCTTTGCAGGGTTTTAAGTGCCGTGCTCACAGCCGCGTGCACAATTAGAGGGGGATTAGAAACGCTGGTAATAGGGGATTTGGCTGCTAATCCCCTTTGCTTGTTAATATTAATTAAAGTGCTTTTCTCTTTCATTCTGCAACCAACACCAGCTACTTCAAGAGGAGGAACGGCAGAGTGCGGCCTGGTAGGGTTGCGTCTGTGTGGCCTCTCCATCCAGGTGAGGTGCAGGAGGGAGAGAAGCATTGAGTGTCTCTCATTTCCCCCGTGGCCCCCGCAGGCAACCCTTTAGTTCAGACACGGAGAGGACTGGCTCCTGGGAGCAGCGGTGCCCACCCTGAGGTCAGGACGCCTCCGGCAGGGGAGGACAGGTCACGGTCCCCCGAAGGGTTAGGCTTCTGTCCGAGCTTTCTTACCCGCAAGTAAGATCCTGCCTGAACCTGGCTGCCCCATCCTTCCTTTCTCAGGGCTGATCTTTAGTTGAATACAAACCATCCGTATGCACTTTCTCAAAAGATCAAAGGCGGCTTGAGCAGGAAGACCCGGTCTTCAGGGAGGGCCTCGCGCCTGCCGGTCCAGATGAAGGATAATGAACAAAACAGGGACATGCGAATGCGGGTGGCATCTCCCCTCCCTGCCCCCAGGAGGCTCCTGTCAGGGTGCTTGTCCTCGGAAGCCCTGGAGGGAGACAACAGCTCTTTCCCATGTTGCCCAGCATCCTGTGGGCGGCCCGTGGTGCACACAGATGTCACCGAGGTGGCCGTGTATCCCCGCGTCTCTGCAGGTTCCCACTGGAATGCCTTCCACGCACGGGTCCGCGTTAACAGGAGCCGACAGCTTCATCGGGCCCGTTTCCAGGTTAGGGTGCAGGAGGCACGCAGATTTTTCCATTAATGGGCTTGGGATTCGGTCACGCGGCCCCTGTGTGGCGTGTAGGCATTGCTCCCGTGTACCCGTCTGACTTGGTACCACCCCAGGAGAACGCAGAGAAAAGGCGAACCAGCCGCAGCAGGAGCGGAATAAAGTGGATCCTGAAAAGGACTTGACTTTCAGACGAATGTCACCCAGGTCGTCCGTCACGCTAATCACTCAATGGCCATTTTCAACCCGATAATGAAGACAGGGAAACGTGCCTTCTGAACGACGGCTGCAAATGAATTCCAAGCAGACAGCACTCGGGTCAACAGCTCATGAATATGGAGGACTGTCAACACCGTAGATGGAGCCTGGGCTTCCGTGGGCCGGGGCAGAGGCAGGAGGGACGGAGCAGGATGGGTTCTGGGCTCCCACACTCTCCCGCAGATCCCGGAGCAGGCCTTGAGGAGTGGTGGGGCCAGCCCGGCAGGTGCAAAAGGAGACGATTCCCTTTGGGGGACCCGGAGGTCCACTGTTCCTGCAGAATAGCCCTGGGCCACCCCAAGCGCCTGTGTGTGTGGGAGGGGGGGCAGGGTGGGGGCTGGGGGGACATACAGGGAAGGAGGAATGATAGCTGCACCTCAGCCCATGGCCCTGGAAGCTCCCTGCCTGCCTTTGTGAGGAGAAGGCAGGTTCCTGGGTCTCCTGTTCCTAGAGGGGGAGCTGCCCAGCACCCTGCCGGGGTGCTGGTGCCATCGCTGCCTCTGGAACTGGGCCTGAGAGTGACTGGAGCCCGAGAACTGGGGATCCCACGGCTCCAAGAAGGAAGGAACAACTGAACTCAAAAAGTGGCTCCTGGGGAGACGGAAGGATGCGAGGTGCAAAGGGCACCTTCCAAGAGCAACAACAACAACAACAGATGCGACTGCAGTGGTTTTTAAAGTCGCTTCCCTAACGAAACCTGGTCTTTCCGTTTAAAATTCCACCTAGGAACCAGAGAGTGGCCGCACCCGGGACCCACATCAGCAGCCTCGGAATTAGCCCGGAGGAGGAGCTTCAGCCTCAGAGCCGCACTCAGGGGCAGGCGGGCGGCGACGGGTCCGAGGGCCCGGCCAGGGTTCTGTCTGCGGCACAACCACCCGGACAGGGGCGGGTGGGGTCTGAGCTGACAACAATGTCCTTGCAGACGGAAGACAGTGTTAGAGATGAGTAAGGTCACTCCTGCGGGTTATAACCGGCAAGAGAAACGCTTTGGGTTCTAAAATGGGGGGGAGGAAACGGGAGGCGCACGATGCCGACACCGTCCATCAGTGGGTTCTTATGGCCGCGGGGGCCTCGCGCCGCCTGCGACCTGAGACCATCCCCTCTCCTTCTCTTTGCATCACACGAGGAGGCAGGTCAGCCACGCTGTCGCGGGAGGGAGTGGCCCGATACTGTTGACTTTCTTGACAAAACCCGGTGGCTTAAAGGCAGACACACAAACCGTCCCAGGCACTCGACCTGCCGTGTCTACCTCTTCCTGAGGGACTTTGAGGAGCTCTTACACTTCTGTTAGGATGCAGCTGAGCAGCAGAGCTTTGTAGGATCTGGGCGTGGGGTGTGGGGGCAGCAGAACCAGGAATAGCTCAGCTCCTGGTGGAACCAGGTTCGATAATTCCCAGGACGTGGCTGTTGGCCAGGGGTTTATTTAGGGCGATTTGCACATCTCCTGAGACAGCCCTGATTTTTCGTGAGCTTGCAGGGCCTGGGAGAAGAAATCTAACTCTCGGATCCCCAGTCCCAACGTTCAGACTGAGTTACGGGGTGAAGAACACAGCCAGGGCCAGCAGCCATCAGGACAGCCATGTGATGGCCTTGAGGCTTAACGAGGACACTTTCAAAAGGGGATGCCCTCACGCACATCTGCCCAAATAGAATGCGCTCTCATTCTGCCAGGCCCCCGATGACCCCTGGGCGTGGCTGGCCCTCAGGCAGGCGGGGCCCCCCAGTCTGTTCCCTGCTTTCTCCGGGTAGAGAGAGAGCAGCCAGGCACACCGTGGTGCTGATTAAATATTTGTTGGATGAGCGAATGCTAAATGGATTTTTATTTCAATTCTGTCCACATTTTAAATCAAACGCTTTAGGATGGGAATTAATTGCCTCTCCTAGTCATTATTTTAATCCATAGCTATAATCAAGCCCCACCCACCCACAGCTAATAAATGAAACCGCAAGATCGCTGAAAGGAGGGCCTCTGGGCCTCTCCCCGTGGACGCTGCTCCCCAGACATGCACTGTGGTGGGCAGGGGGGTCTCTATGTGTGTTCTGTTTTTCTTTATTTCTCCCCCCCCCTCATTTGCCTCCACCCCCCAGCCCTGGGCACCCACTGCCTATAGATTCGCAGGTCCTGGACATTTCATATGAATGGATTCATACAACACATGGCTGCTCACAATGGCTGCTTTCACTTCGCATAATATCATCCAGATCCGTCCACGCTGGGGTGGGGGGTGGGGGCTGGGGCGGGTGCCGGCCTGCACTGCTCGCTACGGCCTGGTAACCGTCCCCTGTGTGGAAACACTACGTTTTATGGACCGATTCCTCAGCTGATAGATATGTGGTGAGTTCCACACCCTCACCAACACATTATTACCTGTGCTTTTTACAACAGCTCTTCGCTTGTTGTTGTTCTAACGCTCACCTGAGGATATTTTTAGAATCAGAGTGCAGGAGAGGGGGAAGGACAGCGAGAAACATCGATGTGAGAGAAACGCATAGATGGGTTGCCTCCTGCACCTGCCCCAACCAGGGCCCAGGCAGGGGAGGAGCCTGCAACCAAAGTACCTGCCCTTGGAATTGAACCCGGGACCCTACAGTCTGCAGGCCAATGCTCTATCCACTGAGCCAAACCGGCCAGGGCTGGACTCAATGTAAAACACTTCTGGGAGAGGCTTCTGTCAGACACCTGGGCTCCCCCCAAGTGAGCACATGTGTACGGGGCGAGTCTAGAACTGGCCCCCTGCCCCCTCCCCCCCGTCCCTCACAACTCCTGGAGTTCTAGCCAGGCTCCAAGGCACTGAGTGCCCATCAACCGTCCAGACCAATCCCACAGTGGCATGAGTTGTGCACATTCTAGGGCAGTTGTGTCTAATACAACCACCACTGGCCGCACGAGGCCATTATAACCTAAATCAGTTAAAATAAGATGAAGCACTTCGTTGCTCACTCACATCGACCACACGTCAAGTGCTCAATAGCTGCATGTGGCTGTGCCACATTTCCATCGCTGTGAAGTCTATTTCATCTTACTTTAAAGGTTTTTACTGATTTTTAAAGAGAGAGGAAGCGAGGGACAGAGAAACATTGATGTGAGAGAGAAACATGGATCGGCTGCCTCCTGCACGCCCTCTACTGGGGATCAAGCCTGCAACCTGGGCCTGTGCCCTGACTGGGAATCGAACCCGTGACCTTTCCGTACCTGAGATGGCGCTCAACCGCTGAGCCACACGGGCCAGGACCCTCCCTGTGGAGGTTCATTGGTCAGCGCCGAGAGGGAAGACAGCAGGCCGCGCATATCACACCCTGGGAGCAGTGTCCCCCGAGTGGCTTTGTCTCCGGACCCCCCACTTAAGCAGCCCACGACACATACCCCAAGGCCCATCTGCCAGCCCTCGGAGAGGCTCAGGATTCGTGGGGATCGAAGAGAAAAGCAGCACGCGTGTGTATTTGATGGAGAAGCGCTGAGGGTGAGGGCTCGGCACCTCGCAGGGGACTGTCGTATTTCCCAGTGACTTCAGTGACATCGAAGGCATTCTCCTCCCTCCTCGAGGGCCCACCAGCCAACCCTCAGGGTCTGGGATGAGCAGCACTTCAGGTCCACAAGGACCTCCTTCCGGAAGGACCGCCAGCACCCATGCGTTTCTGAGGAGCACCAGGCCCTGCCTGGTGTGTGCTGGTAGCAGCCAGCAGGCCACTGGCCCTTCTCCGCTCCCAGCTGTTACAGCGCTCACCACTGGTCTCACCGTTCACATCTGGGCCGAGTCCGTGGTCCCCTACGAGACGCAGTGGACCGTGGTCCCTGACATCTACCACCCGGGCAGTCAGCGCGGACAGGCAGCCCAGCCCGGGGAACAGCATCCGCCGACAGATGTTCTGGGAGGAGGCGGAGCATGAGCTGGGCCTTGGGAGGGTTTTGAGAAGCAGGAAGGCGGCACAGATGTGGGCGAAGGCGGCACAGATGTGGGCAAAGGCGGCACAGATGTGGGTGAAGGCGGCACAGATATGGGCAAAGGCGGCACAGATGTGGGTGAAGGCGGCACAGACGTGGGCGAAGGCAACGTGAACTCCGGCAGCTTCCAACACTCCCTCCATCAGCACTGACTGGACCTCAGAGGTCAGGCAGGGCTCTGGGATCTGAGCCTCGTCCTTCTGGCCCCACAATCCATCTTCTTAATGAATAGCCACTCGTGATTAAAGCCCAGCTCGTGGCAATCCATGCCACGTGAAGAGCTAAACCTCTGATCCTGCTCTTTGCCCGTCTCCTCCTAATTGGATCTCGGGCAGAAAGAAAAATAACAGCCAGTCTGCCCTGCTGGATGCTGTGGCCTTCGGTGCCCCGGCCCCAGGGCCTGGCCTCTTGCTGCCCGCACCCACTTCCCAGCCGGAGCTGATTAATGGAACTTGAAAGATGTGGAGACATAGCTGCCAGGCGCCGGTCGCTGAGGGGAAACCCAACCGACTCAACTCCCACCCAGAGTCTTCTCCCTGACAACCCAGCGAGGGGTCAAGTGCAAAAGACACTGCACAACTGAGCGGCACTGAGCCCTGTGCCCCAGGTCACTCCACACACCCGCCCCCTCCCCCGATCGAGGCGATGCGGGACCTTCCTCCCCGGGGCGTGTCCTGGGACCCAAGCTGAACTCCACCCCGTTCCCCCAGGGCCAGAAGGAGGAATCTCACCTGCCCAGGGGCCAGGACAGGCGGATCCCAAGACAACACCACACCCCACATACCTGCCCAGTGCGCGCCTCCCAGCCGGGTCTGGATCCCGCCAAACCACTGGGGGAGCCAGGGAGGGAGCGGGGCCCTGACGTTCCTCCAGCCCCGAGCCAGGCTCACTACAGGTGTGTGTGTCCTGGGTGTGGACACACGGACACACAGCCCCGATTCATTCTCTGCGGGAGAGCCAGTCCCGACGCCATCCCTCATTTGCTCGAACAGCTCCTGAGGCCTTCGCTCGGCCAAGCAGCTCTGGCGCCAGGCTCTGTCCTTGGATGTGCCCTGCGCTGCTCTCTCTCCCTCCCTCGTCCACGCTCGGTGTGGGCAGAGAAGCATCGTGGACCACGGTCCGCCCTGTGTCCTACCTTTGGCATTAGGAACATGGACTGTTCTAGACAGTCACAGAGAGGTGGGGGGAGCAGGAGGGAGGGCGAGGGAGAGAGAACCCGCGCGAGGGCTCATCAGTCACAAAATCCATGAGCAATAAATGCTGACGCGTGCCAATTGGTATTCAGAGCTGGCTGCGGGCCGTGGCTGAGGCTTAATGTTTATCGAGTGCCCATCATGGTTGCGGCCCCTCCTGACCCTCCTGTGGAACAGCCCTCCGGAGGAATAGCAAATGCTCTCCCGGGGGAACCGGCCCCCTCCCTGTGAGGCCAGAGGGACCTTTGGCGGGAGCCTCGGTGCCACATTTCCTCGAGCGGAGTGCCTTTCAGCCCCACCGCCTGATGCGGGCGCGCCGTCACGCCCTGAGGAACAGAGACGCCGTGAATTGCCAAGCGCTGCGGACGGTGTGCTGCGCCCCGTTTCGGCCACGCTGGAAGGTGACAACACGCGTGTCTGTGAATCGATGAGCTGTGTCGTTGTCCAGCTTTGCTCCCGCCTTTGGCACCAGACTCTTCAGGGCCCGGACTCTGTCTGTGTCCTTTTCGAAGATTCTGAAACAGGGGCCGTCTCCCCACGACCGGCTGTTGCCTGCGAGTTTCTCCACCTCCCTCCGACCTGCCTGGCTGAACTCCCGATCGCTTCAATACTTGTTTGGTCTTCACTCACCCGGTACAAGCAGACTTCTCCTTCCTTATTTTAAATAAGACGCTGTATTTGCTTGAGGACAAGAATCAAGCACTCCCGTCTTCTCTCCCGTAACACACACCCACAGAGAAGGAACAGACCGCACAGAGAAAGCCCCGTCACTTTCATAACATGATCACCTTTGCAGCCTGGAAGGTGTGGCTCAGGGGTTGAGCGAAGATCTACGAACCAGGCGGTCACAGTTCAATTCCTGGCCAGGGCATGTGCTTGGGTAACGGGTTCAAACCTCAGTAAGGGGGCCTGCAGAGGGCAGCCAACCAATGATGCTCTCTCATCATTGATGTTTCTCTCTCTCCCTCTCTTCCTCTCTGAAATTAATAAAAAAAATTTTTAAATGAATGCATGTGGAAGAACCACCATTCTGATTTTTAGAAAACAGGAGCCTCCTTCATGCCTCCCCTCTCCATCCCTCACCTTCAAGGGAATCACCCGGGCTCCAGTCAGACCCACAGGTTCCTCTCGCTTTGGACTGTGGGGAGGTGGAGGCAGACAGCACACAGGCCTGTGCATTTGGCTCCTGTTGCTTGACCTCACACACCATCGGGTGTCCGTGGCAGTGGCTGGCTCCTTCTCGTTGCCACAACATGTTTACCCACCTCACTCCTGATGGACAGTGGGTTCTTTCCCATTCGTGCCCATGACAAGTGATGCGGTCACGGATCTTCTTAAATAGGTCTTCCTGGACGCGTCGTGCTGGGATGACCCATGAGGGTGGCATCGCCGTGCCCAGGGCAGGCACATACTCAACAGTTTTCCAAAGTCACTGTGCTCGTTCCTACTCCCACACCCAGAGGATGAGCTCAGCGGCTCCGAAGCCTTGCCAACACTTGCTAGTGTCGACTTCACTTTAGCCATTCGGGTGGGTGGCGTCTCAGTGTGGTTTTCATCTGCATTTCCCACACAGTTAAAGATCCTGAGAGCCTCCTCGTGTATTTGTTGGCCGTTGTGCAGGGCCTGTTCCAGTCTTTGGTCCTTTTAAAACTTGGGTTGTTTCCCTTCTTTATTTATACAAATTCTTTATATATTCTGGATACTGGATATTAATCTTTTGTTGGATTTATCTATCATCTATCACAGTGGTTCTCAACCTTCCTAATGCTGCAACCATTAAATACAGTTCCTCATGTTGAAGTGACCCCCAACCATAAAATTATTTTCGTTGCTACTTCATAACTGTAATGCTGCTACTGTTATGAATCGTAATGTAAATATCTGATATGCAGGATATATTTAGGCGACCCCTGTGAAAGAGTCTATCTATCTATCTTCTATCATCTATCATCTATCAGTCACAATTATCTTCTGTCACTCTGTGACTTGCCTTGGTATTATCTTGCATGGTGTCTGCTGATGTTCAAAAGTTCTCAATTGTAATTAACTTTTTAAATAACTCCATCTTTCCCTTTAGAATTGTTTATTATGTTTACCTACCTTACAATCACAGATTTCTCCATGTTATCTTCTAAAGTCTAGTTGTTTTACTTTCTATATTTAGGTGACACATTTTACAATCTACCTGGAACTGAATTTTGTGTCTTCTCAGCAGACTCAGGGCATCGCAGAAGTCGGGAAAAAACAGAAGACCCCCCTCCTTGGAGGGTGAAAGGGGAGGAGGGAAGGAAAACGCGGCGATCCCGGATCTTCTGACTGATCAGCGGAGAAAAGGCTGGAGGGACTCGCTGTGCATCGCTTGCTCTCATTTCCTGTGGCTTCAGGCGCCACGCAAATATCTTTCTAAATTTCAGGGAAGGGCAGGAGCGCCCGATCTATATACCCAACCAACTCAGCAATTAAAGATGTAATGTTTTCCTGCCTGGTCTTCGTTTCCCATGTTTAATTGTTATTACCTTTTAATCTGACATACGTGTGATAGTATGTTTTGCATTACTGCAGCTTCATGACTCCTGTCGTGAATGAACACAATATCCGATTTTTTTGTACCGAAATTGACATAATTTTTCCTACAATCAAGCTTTTCGGTCGCTTCTGATGTTTCTTGGACTAGATGGCACTGCGGTGAACATCTCCAGGTGCAACTCAGTTTTCCTTCCGCTGCTTCTTCCCACTGCCCTCGCAGCTGCTTTTCTCTACGAGTTTATATGACCACTGGTGGCGTTCACCTTCTACTCCACGGACACATGATGAATGAACGTAACTTTATTTCACTGAAACATTTTATTATCTATTTATCTATTTATTTATTTTAGAGAGAAAGGAAGGGAGCGGGACAAAGAGTGAAACGTCGAGGTGTGATGGAGACACTGATAGGTTGCCACCAACTGGCAATCTTCCGGCGAATGAGAGACGACACCCAGCCAATGGAGCCACGGAGACCAGGGCGATGCGTTTGAGCTTTTTCCGTGTTTTCCAGCCACAGCTGCTTTCTTCGTGCATCGGGACCCGGCAAGGTCTCCGCGTTTTTCTCACCAGTTGGCATGACACATCTTAGGTGCCCAAACCAGCAGGGATCTGTCTGTCAGATCTCGTGCTCCTCCGGGTCGGGGCGACGTGGAACGTGCCTCTGATCTGCAGCGCGGCCCCTGGCAGCACGCGGCCTGCGCTTAATCGGTATTTGCTGAGTGAGTGACGCCCTGTGTGTGTCCCCTGCTGCCATCTGTGCCCCGTGCTCGGGGGGGATGAATAGACGATGGTGTTTATTATGGTAACGATGACATATGGAGTATTTATTTTTTAGTGGCATCTGTCGCGTAGAAGAGTCCCCGCTTCCGTTATTTCAACCTGACAACCTTATGGATTGGTTTCCCGGAGGCCATTCCAATACTTCTTGGTATTAATAAAAAAAATTCCTCTCTGTGATGCGTGTGGCATAAACATGAACATTTAGAGAGAGCTCCCCAGGCTGCGCTTTAACTCATGCGCACACAGCTGTGCAAAGCCTACCGTTACTGAGCGTGTCAGCGCCACAGAGCCCCGGGCCCCGGGATGCGCTGCACTCTTGCCCCCTGGCCTTTGAACTGTCATTTCCATCCCCACCCCCTCGCAGACTTATCCTCATGGCCGCTCTCTCTCATGGGCTGCTGGGGTGCTCCTTCACTCATTCCTTCCAGCACCCCGAATGTTCCCCCATCCCTGCCACTTTGCATCAAGTATTAGAATTGTCCGTAGGGATTGTCTCTAGTTCATTGTTATGCTCACTCCATCCTCCATCCATGAGTCTATCGCAGCCCCCGGGACACAGCAGCAATGAAAGATTTATTGTGGAGTGAATGAAAATAATTGAAATAAATTCAGTGTATATCATCCTCCTCTAGCTCACCTAATGAATAATCTTATCAGGCTGGAGAGGACACCCAGACCTATCTTTCTACTATGATTTTAATAGGTTTTTATTGATTTCAGAGAGAGAAAGGGGGAGGGAGAAAGAGCTAGAAACACCAATGATGAGAGAGAATCATTGATCGGCTGCTTCTGCACACCCCCTTCTGGGGACAAGCTGGCTACCCGGGCATGTGCCCTCACCAGAATCAAACCATGACCTCCTGTTTTATGGGTCGATGGTTAACCACTAAGCCAGACCCTGCCCATTGTCAGGCTCTGCTCTCTCCTCCCCTGAATCCGAATTCTCTTTCCATAAATGTTGTTTTTAAGCACTATGATAGTGTTTCCTCCTCCCCCCCCCCCAGGGGCCGTTATAGCCTCTAGGGGACAGTTGGTAAAGTCTGGAGGCGTGTTCTGGGTTTCCTGGCTGTGTGAGGAGGTGCTGCCAGCACTGGGTAGGGCCCAGGCACCAGCTCACACCCTGCGATGCCCAGGACACCCCACTAGAGAGTTACCAGCTCCAACATCAAGAGGCTGAGGCCGAGAGCCCTGCTCTATGAAATCCTCCCCACCTACTGGGCACTCCTGTGCCACGCCTCAGCAGTCCCCACTTCCCCTGAGCCTCAGTGGCCGATGCCCCTGCTTGCAGCTGTGGTCCCAGTTCCGACACGCCCACCACGCTCTAGTAGGAGAGATGCGCACACGCCTATTGTGCAGAGGAACTCAACAACCCTTCAGACGGCTACTTGACATAGAATTATTTCATTCACATGGGCAAGCACGTCTTCTCATGCATGCATACAAACTCAGCAGCACAGGTGGGGAGCCTCACATGAAATATTAACAATATAATTGGATTTCAAAATGCTCCAGGCAACTGTCCTCATGGGAGACAAAAGCACAATCGCTGCCCAATCCATAGAGCCCAGGTTCCTCCTGATCCTCTGACGGCGCCTCCGTGTGTGGTGGGAAAGCCCTTCCGCTGGCAGCTGCCAGGCCTGGGGCCTAGACCAGCCTGGCCGGGTCAGATCTGCTCTGTGACTCGGTTCTCTTGTGGGTCAACAGGGCCAGGTTACTAAGGATGTCTTTAGCTTCCTGGGGTCTCCGGATGTTTATTTGTTGCAGTGAATTCAAAATGCCAAGATCTCAGTCTTATTTAGTTTGTATTTTCAGGGCCTTTCTCAAAGTTGTCATCTGTTAGATGTTGGGTGGGCGGATGGATGGATGATGGATGGAGAGATGCATAATGGATGGGTGGATGCAGGCACGCATGATGGATGTGTGATAGAAAGATGGATGGATGGATAATGGATGGGTGAATGGATACATGCATGCACGCATGATGGATGTGTGATGGAAGGATGGATGGATGATGGAAGGATGGATGGATGGATAGATGGATGAATGGATGGATGGATGAATGGAAGGTTGGTTGGATAAATGGAAGGGAGGGAGGAAGAAAGGAAGAAAGGGAGGGAGGAGGAAAGGAATGAGGGTAGGTGACTGGATGCCATGATGCCATGGAGTTATGCTTTCCCGGCTCCTGGCTTCAGAGAACTCTCGCCCCCATACGAGCCCTCTGCTTGAGTCCAACTGCCACCGGGAACCCTGAGCCAAGGGCGGCGCTGACCTTGCCGGAGGTCAGTCCCCGCGATGCGTTTCATTGGCTCCTGCCTCTCCGCATGAAGCTATTCAATAGGAAGTCATTTGGGGCTGATTCTGCCAAGTGGACAGTTCTGAGGACTTGGCAGTCACCACGCCTGACTGTCTCCTTGGCCACACGACACCCTTTCGTGTCCTCCATCAGGTCCCTGCAGCTTCTCCGAGACCAGGCTCACCCACCACCCACGGCTCACCCTCCACTTTGCTCACAAGTGGGTCACAACCCGTGATCCCCATCACCATGGAGGGGCCAGGAGGTGAGTGCTTGCACGGTCCCCCTGCCCCACCTCGGCAGCAGTCCCCACTGCCTGCCCCTGCTCTGCCCCAGGCTCACGCTGGCCTCGCAGGGACCTCAGAATGGCCCTTGTGTGGACGCTGGGGTCTAAACAGGGGTCCCCACGCCACTGCCAAGCACAGGCCAGCACTCCCCACGTGACAGCCTCGCTGGGCTCCGAGGCAGAGGCACCGCCATGGGCACTGGGGGCTTGCGCTGCTCAGGAGGCCGAGGCCGAGGCCGAGGCAAGGCGAGGCAAGGCGATGTCTGCGGCAGGACTCACCATGCCACCCTCTCCCCGAGCAACTGGGAAGGGTGACACCTCGTGGCGGCGGCCCCTTCGATGCCAGCTCTAAGTTCCTGGTGCGGGAAGGAGAAGCCGTGTCGCATGAAAACAGCACAGGAGACAGGCCCTCCCCTCCTCTCCCCCCGGCAGTGATTTCTGACGACGCGCTAACGAGGGGGCATCTGGCCTGGACGTCCCTGGCACCCCAGACAGGGCCCTGCTCCGTGCTGCCCGCGTCCCAGTTCCCACGGAAGCGGCGTGGAGACCCGCGAGGTGCTGAGAGCGCATCGGGCTACTGCAGACACAGGCGTCCGAGGCCTCTTCTTCCCGAGGAGCCTGGACGGGCCGCTTCCACAGAAACGCGAGTCCCGCGTATTTGACGTGTGAGGTGACACGTCGGATAAACGGATGCTCTCCGGGCGGAGGCGGTCGGCAGATAAGGGGCATGTAAGCGACGGGGCTCGCGTGCTGGGTTTCCCGCGTGGGTGTGACGCGTCTCCCTTAGCAAATCCACGCACTTTGTGCTCCGTGAGGACAGGAGCCCCGCCGGGCACTGCAGCGTGGGCTCTGGCCGATGCCGGCTGCCAGGGAGGGAGTGGGGGGCGGGGCTCAGGCCCCAAGGCTTGCCGGGGGACGTCCCTGCAGGAGCTCCCTTTGCACCTCTCCCTTAACTGGCAGGTTTTCCTCAGTTTTAGCTACAACAACTACAATTTGTTCAACTTCCTTTCCTCTTTGCTAAAAAAATATTTTTTTTTATCCATTTCAAAGAGGAAAGAAGAGAGAGAAAGAGAGAGGGGGGCATCAATGATGAGAGAGAATCATGGATCCGCTGCCCCCTGCACGCCCCACACTGGGGATGGAGCCCACAACCTGACCTGTGCCCTGATGGGGAATGGAACCCTGACCCCCTGGTTCATAGGTGGACCCTCAACCACTGAGCCACACTGGCCAGACAACTTTCTTTCTTTTTAATACACAGACGATAGAAACAGCACTGCCTCTGTGTGCTGTCCACCAGGCACGGGCGGCGTGACCTCGTTTAATCCTCCCAGGGGCGCCCTGAGGCAGACCCTGTCCCTGTCCGCATTTCCACAGATTTTCATAAGCAGCAGGTCAGGCCGCTGGCACCCGGGGGCCCTGGCACTTGTCCAGCTACTGCTGTAATGTGTTCAGAAGAATGGGCCCGACCAGAACCGTCATGGGACCAGCACCAGCGTTCATACCAGCTGTACAACAAGCGATGGGGCCCGGGCCGGTGCGGCTCAGTGGATAGAGCATCGGCCCACGGACTGAAGGGACCTGGGCTCCATTCTGGTCAAGGGCACAGGCCCCGGGTGCAAGTTCCCCAGCCCTGGTGGGGGCGTGTGCAGGGGGCAACCAATCCAAGTGTCTCTCTCGCATCCATGTTCCTCTCTGTCTCCCCCTCTCCCTTCCGCTCGCTCTAAAAATCAATGGGAAAATGCCCTGGGCTGAGGATTAACAAACAGACACAGGAAAGCTATGGGGGTTCACGGCCCTGGGTCTGGGTCCTCGTCCCCTGGGGCTCGGTCACATCACGGCTGCAGATCGACGGTCCGTGCTGGGACCCTGGGCCCTGGGGGGACGGTTATATTAAGGCTCTGACTCCCCAAACGCAGTTCGCTCCGGAGTGGCTTCTGGTGTTGGTTCGTTTATACCCTTTTTTCTTGTACAGCATCTTCCCTTCCGATGGCCGGCTGGGTGCAAAGGCAACTCAAAAAGAAAGAAAGAAAGAAAAATGCCACCTTCGCCCTTCGGCGGGCCCGTCCTCTCCGCATCTCAGCCCCACGCGCAGCCTCCGCACCGGCCGCGGCCTTCCCGGTAACACACACAGCGGAGGAGCGTGCGGCCTACACGGCCCCTGCAGGTGTGACCGCTGTCTTGGGGGCGCTCTTGATATCCAACCAACAAATAACGAGGAAGTAGAGGCCGATACACCTCTGCCATTTACAGCAGCTTAAAATCATACCAATGTGATCGTGCAAGCCCCACCGGAGCCCTGTGTGCGGGGGGGGGGGGGGGGGGGGGGCCCGGCTCCGGCCGGCAATGGGGAGGGGAGAGGCCGGTGACGTGGGAGGAAGCAGGTTGGAGACTGAGGGCGGGAGAGGAAGGGAGGGTCGGATCCATCAGAGCCGGGGAAGCCAGGAAAGAGAAGGGGGACACACACAGGCCTCGGTGCCCCCCACAGTCCTTTTAATGTCACGGAGATGAGCCTGACTCACGCCCCCACGGCTCTCTGGGCCCCACGGGAACCTGGCTCCCGCCTCCAACCAGCACTCACGTCCCAACAGGTGTGCGTTGCCACGGAAGCCTGCCCCGCGACCGAGAGCAGCATCCAGGCTTCGGTGCAGCTCACGGCTGGATCAGGGACTAATGGTTATCAAATGTTTGACCCCCGGTCAGAGCACAGGCAAGAAGCAACCATCACCCAACCAGTGTGGCTCAGTGGTTGACCATTGACCTGTGAACCAGGAGGTCACAGTCAAGGCACACGCCCTGGTTGTGGGCTCAATCCACAGTAGGGGGTGTGCAGGAGGTGGCCGATCCATGATTCTCTCTCATTATTAATGTTGCTAGCTCTCTCTCTCTCCCTCTCCCTTCTGCTCTGAAATCAATATAAATATATATATTTTTTAAATAGAAGCAAACATTTGAGTTCCTCATGTCAGGCTGAGGTCCTCTGTCCTCTGTCCTTCTGTCCACAGGAGGCGGTGGCCAAGCTCAGGGAGGAAGCCATTAAACCTGGCCAGATGTCTCCCTCACGGACACAAAGCAACACACACGGAAAACCGCAGCTGAGTCTGGCTATTATTTTCCCAATTATTTCTTAAAATTAGATTATGTAGCAGGTGCTGGGCAAGACGGAGCTGGAGGCAGAGACCGTGCAGGGGTGCAGAGTTGCTTCCTGCACAATTTACGGGGGACTGCAGCAAAATGGAGGGTCAGGACCCAGGTGGCCTCTACACAGAATTCAGGAGGGGACGCGGCATGGCGGATATTAGGTAGCAAACAAGGACAGTGACACGCTCCCGTGACAAGGGGAAGGCCCGTTTTCTTCCCAATATCGGCCTCCGCAGGCAGGCAGGACAGACCTGCGTCCCAACGCCTTGCACAGACAGTGAATGCTGCCCTAGCTGGTGTGGCTCAGTGGACAGAGCGTCGGCCTGCAGACGGAAGGGCGCTGCGTCTGATTCTGGGTCAGGACCCGTGCCCCGATGCAGGCTCCATCCCCAGTGAGGGGCGTGCAGGAGGCAGCTGATCAAGGATTCTCTCTCATCATAGATGCTTCTATCCCTCTTTCCCTCTCCCTTCTTCTCTCTGAAACCAATAAAACTGTATTTTAAAATAAAAACAGGTTTTGCAGGGACGTCAACAGAGAAGTGTGGTCCCCTCTGTTCCTCGCTCATGGGGAAGCTGCACATCCAGGAGACAGGAAGCAGCTCCCGCCGGCTGGTGGACGGGGGTGAGGGAGGGACCCTCCGACGCTGGGTCCAGCCTGGGCTTCACTGGGGCAGCCACTGGCTCAGGGCGGGGAACCCAGAAAGGTTGCGCTGTTGCGCTCGCTGGGAAGGAGCCATTCTCTAGGTTTTCAGGAAACACAGGGACCTCATCCCACTCATCAGCCAAGCCCCACCCTTGGCGCACTGGCCCTGGGGAGGCGGACTTCGTGGATGAGGCGGGAGGCGGTCTCCTGCTGACCCACCTTCCTCCGAAGCCCAGTGACGGGGAATTAAAAGCCCAAGCGCCTTCATCGAGTCCCTGTCTGTGCACTTCCCACGGCGGAGCCCCCAGAAATGGTGTCAGGGGCACCTGTCTCCGTCCCTGGACCCAGCGGCCCCTCCCCGGTGGGTGGCACCGTGAAGGGACAGTGAATGGGACCCGCTTACACACAGGGAAGGGGAAGGTGGAAGGGACGGCTACCTCTCCCTGATTTTGACAACAGGTGTGAGCTTGGGCGAAGCAGTCAGCCCTCCGACATTTCCCTCTTGGTGATCAGAGCCCGTGAGTCACGGAAACGGAAATTCCACGCGGCCGAGGGATTTCAGAGTCCTGGCCCCGGAGGGTGGGGGGAGATGCCAGCAGGAGCCACCGCCCGCCCCGCCCCCAGGCCTGGGGGTGCCAGGGCCCAGGCAGCGGTGAATGGCTGCTGTGCGGACGGAGGAAGCCCGATCGGACACCCGGGACGACGCTCACTTCCATTTCCTGTGGGACCACTGAACCCTTCGTGGACCAAACACCTATGGCAACCTCCACAGCAGCCGACCGCCTACATCAGCGAATCTGAGAGCAGCCCCCGGGGAGAGCGGGGCCCTGAGCCCCTATTGTCTAAGAGGGAGGAGGAGGGGGAGACCTTTTCAAGTTGAGGGCCAGTCAGCACCGGCCTTGGAAACCTCCACGTGAGAAGCACTCGCGACACCAGGCACGAGGCTCCCAGGGTGGTCCTCCTTCCCGCCTGAGTGAGGGGGCCTCTTACGTCCTGTCCCCCCCCCCTCCAGGCTCATGTCCCCTCTCCTGCACTAATTTCATCTGCTCTCATGGTTTCTCACATGACCCACCTACAACGATGACCATACAGGACCTCCGACCCTGCCCTGACCCGTGGTTCAGTGGTTAGAGCGTCGACTGGTGCACCGAAGGGTCTCAGGTTCCTTCCCCGTCAAGGGTGAGCACCTGGATTGCAGGCTTGATCCTGCCCTGGTCAGGCCATGCAGGAGGCAACCAATGGATGTGTCTCTCTCACATCAGTGTTTCTCTCTCTCTCTCTCTCTCTCTCTCCCCATCTCTCTCTCTCTCTCTCTTCTGTCTCTCTCTTTCTCTCTCTATCTCTATCTGTCTATCTCTCTTCTGTCTCTCGCTCGCTCTCCTTTCCACTCTCTCTGAAAATCAATGGGAAAAAATACCCTCTGGTGAGGATTGAAAAAGAAAAAACAAACAAGAAAAGAAAAAGATCTATGACCCTGACTGTCTGTTGATCCCGAGCGGCCAGGGGCTTCCCTGGCCTGGAGGGTGGGTGACCTCTGTCACGCGGTGTCGGAGCCTCGCACACTCAGGGTCCTGCCTTCAGCAGCCCTGACACTAGCCCCGGCCTCGGGCTGCGGGCGCTCGGTTTCTGAGTCATCACCCGGCTAAGTGCCGCGTGCGCACCCCGTGCAAGCGCCGTGAGGCACGTGTTGAGCTCGTTATACAAAGAGACGCCACGTGTCCCCATGGAGGCCACCGGGCGGACTGTTCCCGGGGGGGGGGCTGCTCGCCCTGAGGGGGGCAGGAGGCCAGACCTGCTCCTGAGCCTGAGCCCACGCTCACCCCAGCAGCAGCAATCGTCCCCGCCACACGCAGCTCCCGGCTGGGGCTTCAGGCTCCAGACTCAGTGTCGGTCCCTGAGGAAGAGTCGGCCAGAAGCCTCGCATGGGCTGCAGCAGGAGGGACCATGAAAGTGTCTCTGAAATGACCCTTTCGTCTGGGGCTGACTGCCAGTTCCAGGGAGGGACCCGGGTCCCCGAGACCAGGCGGTGCTGGGGGCATCGCGAGCGAAGCTGCAAATGCGTGCACACTCACACACCTACATACACACGCACACCCCTACACACACCTACACTCACACACACACCTACACACACACCTCTACACACACCTACACTCACACACACACCTACACACACACACACCCACACACACACCTACACACACATACACACACTCACACACCTACACACACACCTACACACACACACACCTACACACACACACACACCTACACACACACCCCTACACACACCTACACTCACACACACCTATAAACACACCTACACACACACACACATGTGTAGTGATAGGCACCAACTGACCCACCACACTGACAAAGGAACACTAAACGAGGATTAAAAATGGAATTTGCTGCATGAAAACATTCTTCTAGAACCTACTTTTGCCAGAGTGACTAAGTGGATCTATTCTACCAGCCCCGTAGTCTATTTACAGCCCCAGCCGAGAAGCCGGCCTAAACCCACGCCATTTCTCTCACGAAAGGGAGAAGAAGGAACACTTGTGCTCACGTCATGTAAGTGAACAAACGTAACGAGAGCGATGACTGCAACCACCTCACACGGTGTTTTCCACCGCGCAGTGGCCATGCACTGAAGCTTCGCGAGAAGTGATTTATGGGTGCACAGGCACCGCGCCTCGACTTTAATTGCACCCGCTCCGATCTGAGCGGGCCCCGCGCTGGTCCCATTACTCATTCCCGCGCGGCACGGCCCGCACACGCAGCCCCCGAACACGCAGCCCCGCGCACACGCAGCCCCCCGCACACGCAGCCCCCCGCACCCATCCTGCTGCGCAGGCCGCCCCGTGGGCATTCTCGGACGCGGCCCCTAAACGCCCGCGTGCCCAGCCGGAGCCCCTGGGCTCCCCTCTCCTGTCCTAGGAGGACGAGGCTCTGAGGCACATGGCGTCACTGATAAAAGCAGAGCCCAGAGGGGTAGGAGGGCAGGAGAGGAACCCCCACTCGCGGAGGTCCGAGCCCCGAGCTTTCCCTGCGAAGGAAAGACTTCCTTTCTCTCCCAGGCAGTGAGCTGTGGGTCCGGAAGGTAAGCGGAACCCTGCCCCGTCTTAGTTTTATTTGCCAGGATGTCATCCTCAGTCAAGAAGGCGCCTTATTACTTTTATAAAATCAAGAAACAGCCCCAGACCGCTCCGTCCTCCCAGAAGGGGCTGTGGGCTGTCATGAACACTTAGTCCCAGGGTCTCCTGTTCCTGCAATTTTTAAATCCACAGCGAGGCTGGCGGGAGGGAGGAACCATAACCGGCTTGGGCGGATTTTGCCGGTCGGTCACAGAATCCCACCTCGTGTCCCCTTTCCACCCCGTCAGAGCGCCGGACGGGCGCCGAGTGAAACCTGGACAGTCACTAGATATTGACTGACACATCGATTAACCACGAGCGACCCAATCTCGGACGTTGCGGAGGAGACACCGGGAGGCGAGGTGAGCACAGGCGAGGTGCCCTGCGGGCTGCAGGCAGGATTATCACGCGAGGGCGGGGCTGCTTTTGTGCTCTGTGCCCTGGGCAGCCAGAGGCTGTGCCCCAGCGAGATCTGAACATGGTCGATCCAGTAACACGAGAACCTTCCATCCACAGAGAGCTCTCAGCCCCGCCCCGACCTCCCAGGCCCCGCCTCCATGGCTGGGCCCTGAGCTGCTGGTGCTGATGTGCCTGTTGTTTGCCGGCTCTCCCTCAGGGCACCCCACTGCCCTCCCTGGGCCCCAACCCCTGCCCTGCGCTGCTCAACCGCGAAAGCTGTGAAGACGAGCGCTTTCCTCGCGGAGTCCGCAGGAAACTAATCTGACAGCAAAGCCCCCCTCCAGCTGTCCTGTGGCTGTTTACAGTATTAACGGATTCCGAGTGTGAATATTCATATGTTTCCCGGCAGAAACATCAGCGAGCTTCATTACGGGGTGCCAGTCAGACCCCCCGGGATGCTGGGCCGTGTCACCTTTCTGAGACAAAATTAACAAGTCGCGCTAGGATCACGTTCGGCCCCACGAGTTCTGGATGGAGAATGGTGGCTGGGAGGGGAGTTAGAGTTTCCCCCAGTGACAGAGCCGCTGAATGCCAGCGCCCTGTCCTCCCAGAAGGCGTGTTCTCAGCACCCCCCATGTTGGTCTCTGTGTGTGCACGTCTGTCGTGTGTGTGCATGTGTGTGCTTGCAGGTGTGTGCATGCGTGTTTGTTGGCGTGCATGTGCGCCTGTGTGTCTGCAGGGTAATGGAGGTAACAGGTAGGGGTGGCTCCTGGGCTCTGTAAAGCACTGTGTGCGCGTAGAGCAGGGTCTGGAGCTTTCCCTGCCCTAGGAGAGCAGGGAGGGAGGAAACAGGGTTTCCCAGGCTTCCCCCTGTCCCTTCAGGACACAGAATCACGAAGGATCCAGAGGAGACGCCCCGCATCTGCCCGCGCCCCACGTGGTCACAGGCCAGGGGCCGTTTGGCTGGGTCCTCTCTCGGGGATGAGGGGAGACGCCGCTGGATCAGCCGGCAGGAGGGCAGGACGGGGGCCGGTGCTTCCAGCCTCCAAGTGCCTCCTCGTGGGGACGCTGGAGACCCCACCAGAGGGCAGAGAGCAAGCCGTGGGGCGGAAGCCCCAGCCGGACGGGGCCAGCGCGGTCTCTGTCGGGCAGGAGCACCCTCTCCGTGGCTAATCCGGGGCACGACAGGTCTCGGTCACGTCACAAGTGTCCAGCCCCCGAACCCTCTGCAGCAGGAGCTCACGCCAGAGCCAGAGCCTTGGCGGGTCCACCTGGCCGGTGCGACGCTGCCCCTGCGACACCTCAACCCCACGGCCCCTCCGTCCGCCCGGCCTCCTCTTCACGCTCCGGCTGCTCGTGTTTACATCTGCGTCCACGTCTCCTAATCGAAGATAAATCAGCATGGAGCACGTCGCACTTTCCATTTAGACTCCCAATTGCCTTTCATTACGGAGATAATTTCCTTTCTCGATTGCAAATGGCAGGACCGGCCTTCGGGGTCTCCTTGCTCTCTCCTTTGCATTTGTGGTCGAGGGTGGGGCCAGGCGGGATGCTGGTTTGAAAACGAGGCAGATTGGGGTGGAAAGAGGATGTGTTATTCTGAGGATGTGTCCTCGGGGGAGACACACGTGGGGAGACAGCCTCCTGGGTGCCTCAGGAGAGGGGTCCATGGAGAGGTCACCAGGGGACCCCAGCCCCCTGCCTGTTGGCAGGGATAAGTGAGAACCGCCAGGAGGACGCACTGGGCTGGTGCTGTCTGTGCCAGCATCAGGCGTGGAGGAAGGACCCTGAGAGAGGCTTCATACCCCGCGGCACCGTCCGATGGAGCAGAGGCCCCGACCCCTTCAGCGTCCCTCTCGGCAGGTTCCTTTCTGCTTCATTGGAAATGGAGCCGATGATGCTGAGAGCGGGTCCGTTTCTTGTGCCGATGGATGGAAACCCTTTTCTCCCCCCCAGTAACTGTTCGTGGCCGCATCTCCTGTCCCTACACCGCTTGCCATCCTTTCCGATGGAACTCAGTTCCTCCAATCCCGGAAAACCCAGAGCGGCCTGAGAATTCCACCAACTTTTCATTCAGCGGCCGTCGCCTCCTCCTTTCAAAGGCAGAGGCAGAAAGCCGAAGGGGCGCAGGCACGTCCTGATCCCTGGCTTCCCTGTGCACAGGGAGCTCCGTCCCACCCGGGCGGCAGGGAAAAGGCCGTACCTCACACCGCTCGTTGCTTTGGCAACCCCTTTGATCACCCGAGAGCCCTGGAGAGGAGTCTTCCTTACAGCTGACGCTCACACCTCCTCAGGATGAGGGGGACTGACAGCTTCCACTTAGTGAGTGAACGCAGCCCTCGCAGCTTTGTGACAGAATCACGATAAGAACTGCTTAGCAGGGAGCTCACTATGGCCCAGGCACCTTGTGCTTCCCAGGCATCACGTAATCTCCATGGCAACCCGAGAAGCAGGTACCACTATCACCCCATTCTAAAGTAAGAGAACGTTATTCTTGATATTAGTGTTACTAATACCATCAACCATAACAGGATAAACTCCTGAGCGTTGCTGAGCTCTTCCCATGAGCCACGCGGTGCCCAGGTTCCCTCCGTGCACCCCTCTGTTCACCCTCCAGACCTGCCCGTTGCAGGGATCTTACTAACGCCATTTGTATAGGAGGCAGCAGTGCCTGGTCAGCCACTGAACAGCAGAGTCAGATGAAAACGCAAGTCCCCCTGAGTCAGGCCTGAGGCCTCCCTCCTCCGCCGTCTCAGTACAACACCGACTGCTTATTAAGATGCCAAAGGCGATCACAGAAACTCACCATGGCCTCCAAACCATGCACTGAGCTTTCATCTAGGGCACGCTGGGCCCTAACACTCAGCGGCAAAGAGCAGATCAGCGGCTGCCAGGGTGGGGGTTGTGGGGGGATGAGGGGGGCGGTGGGGGGGAGAGGCTGGGTATGAAGGGCTCAGGGAACTTCCTGGGCAGGTAGGACACCTACACCGTGATTCGGTTCTGATGACAGGACTATACAGATTTGTCAAAACAAAATGAACTGTACACTTAGAAAATGTATGAATATTAATGTATGTAAATGATACCTTGCGAGGCTGATCTTTTTTTGTTAATCTTCACATGAGGATATTCTTTCCAGTGCTTTTCCAAGAGAGTGGAAGGAGGGAGGGAGGGGAAGAGTTGGGGAGAGAGAAAGAGAGAAACATCAACGTGAGAGAGAAACATGGATCAGCTGCCTCCTGCACGCCCCCTACTGGGGATCAAGCCTGTGACTTGGGAATCGAACTCATGGTTCAATGCTCAACCACTGAACCCACTGGCCGGGCGCCATCTTGAACGTTGCCACGTGATCTTCGGATTCGGTTGTGTGAGTGAAGTCCCACGGGGCAGCGGGCTGTGCTCCTGAGCAGACATGTGCAATGGACATGTCTGAGAAGCCAGCACGTCCAGAACTCGTTAGCGAGGACGTGAGCACATTGTCGCTGAAGTCATGAGTGCTGTGAACTCTGTAGCTGGACCAGAGGCATCTGGGCCCCGCAGCAGGGGAGCCCTTGGGGGCCGCCCCCAACTCCCCCGAGACACCCTCCCCGCCACGAGCTGCAGGCGTCGTCCATGCAGCCTGGCGAGCGGCTTGCCGTTGGCTTGAAGAAAATCACTCCCCGTCAGCCTGCAGCCTGGTTGGTTCCTCTGAGACATTATTATTCTGAGGCGCTGGTGTTGGTCAGGGAGCTCGCGCTGGGAGCTGCCTCTCAGTCCTTTCTGGATGGAGGAGCAATTTAAATTAGACGCACAGTGAGGAAACGGAGCAGCTTCTCCATGTGGGATGTGATTAACGAAGGGGATAAAACAGCCCTGGCCAGGGTGGCTCAGTGGACAGAGCATCGGCCTGTGGATCAGAGTGTCCCAGGTTCGATTCTGGTCAAGGGCACATACCTTGGTTGCAGGCTCCTCCCCAGCCCGGGCCCTGGTCAGGGCGCCTGCAGGAGGCAACCAGTTGATGTGTTTCTCTCACATCGATGTTTCTCTCTGTCCTTTCCTCTCCTCCACTCTCCCTAAAAAAAACGATGGAAAAGTATCTTCAAATGAAGATTAACAACAACAACAAAAAAGTGGAGGGACAAAGCAAGCAGCCTCCATTTGGGAGCTTCACCTGTGAGAACAAGAGCTGATGTCCATCTGTGTGTCTGTCAATCACCAGAAAATGAGTGGCTCTTTACGGGGACCCTAACGACGTATCCAATCAGAAGACCTCTTACTTATACGATGTCATAACCGTCATTCACTCGGGCCTCAAGTTTTTATCCAAAACACACTCCAGGTGCTTTTGTTCGTTTGTTCATCCATCCATCCATCCATCCATCCATCCATCCACCCATCCATCCATCCATCCATCCATCCATCCATCCATCCATCCATCCATCCATCCATCCATCCACCCATCCAACCACCCATCCACCCATCCATCCA
>PVJC01020304.1:5114-29424 GCA_004026665.1 Murina feae
TAATTAAATCCTTATAAAAATCTAAACAAGTAAAAGTCTCTTGGCCATACCCAATCCCTCTCCCCTCCCCAGAGCTAACTTTTGTTATCAGTCTGGTGTTCAATATCTGCTTCTTTCTGGCTAATATTTCCATTAGAAATGTGATTCCCAGCTGTAATGTTAGTTTGGAAACTAGAGTCTCATCAGTGGCTGTTACACAGCTCAAGTTGGAAACTCCCCTCTCCCCCCCTTTTTTCTCTATACATATTCCAAGATTCCATTGTTTTTTATTTATTTATTTTTTAAAATGCATTTAAAAAAATATATATTTTATTGATTTTTCACAGAGAGGAAGAGAGAGGGATAGAGAGTTAGAAACATCGATGAGAGAGAAACATTGATCAGCTGCCTCCTGCACACTCCCCATTGGGGATGTGCCCGCAACCAAGGTACATGCCCTTGACCAGAATCGAACCTGGGACCCTTGAGTCCGCAGGCCGATGCTCTATCCACTGAGCCAAACTGATTAGGGCTCCATAATTTTTTAAAAAATTTATACACATTCGATTCTTGTCTCCTCTGTTGTTAATCTTGTGGCATCTTCTCCAGCTCCCCTATGGTTGTCCAGATATTTAGAAAGAAATCTGATAAAACTAATATTTTTGTAGGTAAAAAGTAGTAGATTATCAGCAGTTTCATGTGGTTCACTGTAATGGTTTTAAAGCTTATTTGGTTCATGTGTCTTGTTTTCCTCAAGGGCAGGGGCCAGAACACCATTCCTTTCAAGACCTGGAATTGATTGGCCCAAAGTCACTTAATAAAAGTTCTGTTGACTGATGATTTGAGCTGTTCTCAGGGCAACTAGCAATTGTGATTCACCAAGTCTTACTGGATTGATATCTCTCTCTCTCTCTCTCTCTCTCTCTCTCTCTCTCTCTCTCTCTCTCTTTTTTTTTTTTTAGAGAAAAAGCCTCTTTAAAAAAAATCTTTATTGTCGAAAGTATTACATAGGTCCTCCCCCCGCCCCCCACCATTAACCTCTGCCAGCCCGCTCCCATCCTCCCTGTGCCCCCCTTTTTATTCCCCAGGCCCTCACCACCCCATTGTCTGTGTCCATGAGTTATGCATATATGCATACAAGTTCATTGGTTGATCTCTTCCCCCCCTCCCCTTCTCTACCTTCCTTCTGAGGTTCTACATTACCGGGTTGATCTCTAAGATCAACTATCTCTCTGTTCTCTGAAATGCGGTTGGGCTTCTTCATCCTCCATGAGTGACTTGCATCATCATCACACTTTAGAGAAGTAGGGAGAACCACTTTCTCCTTAGGAGACCTTGCTGACCCCTTGGTTACTGTTGATCCTCCTAGAGAGTTTTGTGTAGTCTGCAGATAGTGTGCTGCCTGTGCACTGTGAAGTTTTTTGAGCAAGGAAGAAGCTTTAGGCTAGCTGAGGGCCCAGAGGTCCTTCAGACTCAGTGCAGCAGAGTTGCTAGCCTAGGAATTTGGAGTTGATTCTATGGATCCAGCCTTGGCTGAGTAGCTCAGTTGGTTAGAGCATTGTCCCAATACGCCAAGGTTGTGGGTTTGATCCCCAGTAAGGGCACATAGAACAGGGGTCGCCTGACATAGAAGACACTGACCAGTGCAAGTTCAAAAGAATTTGGGGTTTGTCCTGAGGTTGCCAACTTTTTATTTGCCAAATAAGGATATTTAAAATAAGTGTGTAGTTACATACTTTTTTAAGTTAATACATGCTCATGGTACATTCAAAACATAGAAAAGGTTATACATTGAATAAAATAAGTCTCATACTTCCTTTTCAGTTTCTTAACTATCCAGTTCCTCTCCCAAGAGGCAAACTGGGTTGCTTGATCATCCTTCCAGAGATAGCCCACACAGTCAAAACAGGTAAAAATGTATTGGTATCGCACCATTCCCCAAAGAAATAGTAGTGCATTCATAACTGTTTTGAATCGATTCCCCCCTCCACTTTTCTTAGAAACCTTTTATTTATTTATTTATTTATTTATTTATTTATTTATTTATTTATTATTGATTTTTTACAGAGAGGAAGGGAGACCAAGAGTTAGAAACATCGATGGCAGAGAAACATTGATGAGCTGCCTCCTGCACACTCCCCACTGGGGATGTGCCCACAACCAAGGTACATGCCCTTGACCAGAATCGAACCTGGGACCCTTGAGTCTGCAGGCTGACGCTCTAATCCACTGAGCCAAACCGGTCAGGGCAGAAACCTTTTAAAATCAGTACATAGAGATCTGCCTAATTTTTTAAAATGGCTGCATAATATTAGTTAAGGTATTAAAACCAGTTACCATTGTTTCAATTAAAAATATATTTAAGTACCAGGAAGTTAGGAAGAATGTGATTTTTGTATAAAGAAAAATTCTGTAAATTACATACATTTAGTTCTGGGAAAAATTAATTTTATGCATTGGTCCAAAGATCTGTGATAGTAAACCATTAAAGAAGGGCTTTGAATAGGAGTGTTAGGCAGGTTGTGTTGTTTTAGAGAGGCTCACTAGTCTCTGGCTAAATGAATAATAGAGCAGGAGAAATATAATTGAGATATCCATGTCTCAATTCCTCCCTATTTTACAGAGAGGAAACCTCTTTTGTCTCCCACAATTGTACTACTCAGTTCATCAGATCTTACAGTTAGCTGTTCTGCTGTCAAGACATCTTGTATTTATAGCAACTTTATGTCAGTTGGATTGGAGTAGGGAGACTAGTTTCAGAACTGTTTAATCCCTTCTGTTAATATTTTTTGAGCAATTAATATATGGTTGTACTATTAGGAATTTTGAAAAGCATATCCTTTTAGTCCTTTGTGAGAAATACCCACATGAAGTGATGGGGGCCTAAATTTGGATAGTGACTGAAATTGAAATGGTAGTTGGAGTTTGAGAGCCTTGGGATTGGAGAATTGACAGGACATGTGACCTTGGGGAAGAATAGAGAGAGTTGCATGCATATGCTGAACATTTATTGAATGCCTAGTACTTGCAACCTACTGTGATAGATTAACAAACTGCTTTAAAGGATACGAGTGTAATATTCAAGAGGACATAGCAAACAGACAAGCAGCAGGTCTATTCATTTAGGTAGCACTTATTTATTAGTATAGGAAAGGAAATGATGCAAAGGAGAAGTTGCAGGGAGAAAATATTGGTAGAATCTAAATTTTCTCGACCTAGAATAGCAATCTGATTAAGAGAACAATTGCATGTGATATATTTTATTTTTAACCAGTTATTTATTTTTGGAATGAGCAATACATTTATGTGGTTGAAAAATGAAAAAGTATTAAAAGATATACTACAAAAAGTCTTGCTCTCACTTTTACCCTCCCCATACCCAGTTCCTCTCTTGTATCCATCAGGTTTAAATGCTGGAAACAGAAACCACTCTGGGTACTTTACCACAAAAGGGTTTAACACAAGAAATTGGGTACTTATAAATTGTTGGGTTGGAGGAGTAGGGCCCAAGGGGGCTCCCTTAAATTATCAGTCTGAGGGACCCACCACAGAAACTGTGATCTGGAGGTCAGGAAGTTACTACTGCTACTGCCACCCTTCCACCACTGCTGCTTGACCGACTCAAGAAGCTAGTGACTAGACATTAGCCCCTTGCTACTACAGACTAGCACATCAGTATCATCTGGGAGCTTGTTTAAATATCTTAGGCCCTAGCTCCACCTACTGAATCAGAATCTGCATTTTATAATTTTTTATTTTTATTGATTTCAAAGAGGATGGGAGAGGGTGAGAGAGAGAATCATCGATTGGCTGCCTCCTGCACTCCTACACTGGGATCAAGCCCACAACCTGGGCATGTGCCCTGACCGACTGGGAATTGAACCGTGACCTCCTGGTTCATAGGTCCACACAAAACCACTGAAATATGCTGATTGGGCCTGATGATATGTATTGCAAGAAAGTTTGAGAGGCCTTGCACTGGAGCTTTAAACCTGGCCACTATAGATTGCCTCTAAACCCACTGTCTCCATGACCTTGATTGCCAATTTTTTTTAAATGTTTTATTGATTTTAGAGAGAGAGGAAGGGAGAGGGGGAGAGAAACATCAGTTGGCTGCCTCTTGTATGCCAATGGAGCCTGCAACCCAGTCATGTGCCCTGATAGGGAATTGAACCAGTGACCTCTTGATCATTTGATGTGTGGGATGACAATCAACTGAGGCTTGATTGCCAATTGTAAGGAAGCTAGGGAAATGTAGTTATTTGTTTCCCCAAATCTCAGTCTAGAAGAGGAGTGGAAAAGAGATTGAAAGAGTTCATCTACTGAACTGACCATATATATTTTTTAAATATATATTTTATTGATTTTTTACAGAGAGGAAGGGAAAGGGATAGAGAGTTAGAAACATCGATGAGAGAGAAACATTGATCAGCCGCCTCCTGCATACCCCCCACTATGGATGTGCCCGCAACCAAGGTACATTCCCTTGGCCAGAATCGAACCCAGGACCCTGGAGTCCGCAGGCCAATGCTCTATCCACTGAGCCAAACCGGTCAGGGCCTGACCATATTTATACAAGTAACCCTTGTTAGTTTCTTGTGTATCTTCCTATTTTATGTACATTTAAGCATATGCGAATATATTTATTTTTCATTAAAAAATAGTAGTAACTTATCATACACAGTATTCTGTACCTTGCTCTTTTAATTTAATATTTCATTTTGGGAGAGCTTTCTGTATCATGACAGAACCATCTTGTTCTTTTTAATACCTGCATGGTATTCCACTATATGAATTGCAAAATTCTTAAAATTGAGACTGTCTCTCCTTAGCTGATTTGGCTTAGTGGATAGAGTGTCAGCCTGTGGACTGAAGAGTCCTGGGTTTGATTCTGATCAAGGGCACATGCCCGGGCTGTGGGCTCGATCCCCAGTAAGAGATGTGCAGGAGGCAGCTGATCAATGACTCTCATTATTGATGTTTCTATCTCTCCCTCCCTTTCTGAAATCAATACAAATATATTTTTAAAAAATTGAGACTGTCTAATACAGTCTGGGTTGCATGATCATTCTAATTTATTGGTACATGTGAAATGTAATCTAGTTGTTAAATGTTTACTTCCTGTTTCTTTTGTGCTCAGGTCTTGTATATCTGGCATCTTGTTTAATTTGCACTACAGTCCAGTGTGCTGTGTATCCTTCCTCCACTTCCCAAGAGGGATCTTTGTAAGGTTAATTTAATAGTTCAGATCTTAGGCATATCAAGGTTGGGATTTGAACTCCATGCCTCTTAGCCTCCATAATTTGTGATTGGACACCATTATGTAGAGCCTCTAAATGATGGTTTTATTTAGTACTTTGATAACCTATTCCTTTGGAAAGAGATTTGGAAAGGTACTGTTTTAGATATTTTGGGTGGGTATTTACAGGCATTTCAATTTTCTTTTCTGACTTAGGTATCCAGCTCACATAGAAGATATTGACTACGAAGAAGGAAAAGTACTTATCCATTTCAAGCGTTGGAACCATCGTTATGATGAGTGGTTCTGCTGGGACAGTCCTTATTTACGCCCTTTAGAGAAAATACAGCTAAGAAAAGAAGGCTTACATGAAGAGGAAGGATCTTCTGTGAGTAACAGTTCTGGGAAGTTCTGTAATGAGCTGGATCAGAACCAGTGAGCTGGATCAGTAGCAACTGGGGATAAATTTTTATTTGGGCCTGTAGTTGCAACTCTGAGATCCCCAGGGAATTGGGGGCTCTTGAAGAATCCCAGTTGTTATCCGCTTGAATGATGTTATTGATGTGACAGCTCATAGACTAACTTTCTGGAAACCTCACTGATGATGAATGGGGACCTTAAATCTCTTTTACACTACTGTATACCTTTGGTTCATTTATTAAGCTAATCTACTGTTTGAGCATGTATTAAGCAATCATTCCATGTGAAGTTCTATGTTAGCTTAATATTAAGGTCTTTTAAAAAAATGTTTTTAGATTTTTTAGAGAGAGAGGAAGGGAGAGGGAGAGAGGCATAGAAACATCTATGAGAAAGAAACACCAGTCAGCTGCCTTCTGTACACCTACCCACTACTGGGGATTAAGCCCACAACCCAGGTATGTGCCCTGACTGGAATTGAACCAGTGATTTTTCGGTGCATGGGACGATGCCCAATCAACTGAGCCATACTGGCTGGGCCATATCAAGGTCTTTTATAAGCCCTTGAAAAACTTGGACTTGAGAAGTCTGTTTTTGTTAAATTTCATCACTATGCTTGGCACTTTCACTGACTTCAGAATGAAGGATGAAGTATTAGCTTTGAGTTTTTTAAAAAAGATATTGAGGCATCTGTAGAGATCCTGCTGCCTTTGGATCTGACTCAGCCCTGGATTGTTTTCCAATTTAACCCTGATGAGGGAACTTGAACCCTTGCTAAGGCACCCTTCTCTCCCTCTCCCTCTCCCTCCCCATTTAGAATTGTTCACTGTTGTCCAATTTAATAGTTCAGTATTTATTCTACAAAATGCATCAGTGCAAACTGTCTGAAATATTAAAGGTGAATGGGTATTCCTTTGGCCAATGTCCCTTTCAATGTGGGTTTAGGTGGCATGAATGTTTCTTCCTTCAAAATGAAGTAGCCTCCTTCCTTCTAGCTTGTATACGGGGTGTATTTCCTGATGATCCTGAGCTCTTAGAGTCACTATCAAGGGTAGGATAGGGTTATCATTAGTGCTGTGCTGCATTGCCCACATCCCCTAGGATGGGAAAAGTCTTGTGTCCAGCCCTTTTGTTTTGACTCCTAGTGCAGAACAGTGAAAATATCCTCCTTCATCCCGTTAGCCACCTCCCTTTCCCACTCTTGTGAATTCCAACCTTTTATGAATTCTGGTACCATATGTGTCCTGTGAAATTGGATTAGTAACAGGATCTTTTTTTTTAAAATGTTTTTTAGGAATTTCAAATAAATGAGCAAGTCCTTGCTTGCTGGTCTGATTGTCGTTTTTATCCAGCCAAAGTCACCGCTGTTAACAAGGATGGTAAGGCATTTGAGTTGTAATATTAATGACTTAGAGGGGAATTTTATATATTAGGGTTTGATAGTATGTTTTCAGTATGTATTTATTGGTTAGGAATCCTCTCTCTTCAAGTTAATCATTGTGTCAGGAGTTAGGAAGAAATTAAAAATGGAGAGAAAGCTGGGTTAAACAGGGGAGTTTGATTCATTGCTTTCTAAATTTTAGTCATTATTTTCTAAAATAGTCATGGTTCATCTGTCACTCTGCTGGGAAGTGTATAGATTCTTGCGTCTAGGACTTCCTAATATAATTGATAAAATAAATTCCTAATATTCCTTTTGCTTACTTGTGGATAGCCTAAAAGTGAAGTGAATGCCAACAAACATTTAAAAAAATGTTTTTTGAAAGCTCTTTAATCTTCTATTTTTTTTTTTTTAATTCCTTGTTGAAAGTGTTACAGACATTTCTTAAAAATGTGCTTTGTGGACGTAAGGTAATTAAGGATGGTCTGTAATGACAGTTGCTAGTTGAAATTGGGATGCTTGGATTTAGAGCACTGAGTTGGGATGCCTTTGCCAGAGTTTAGAACATTGGAGGAGTCAGGACAAGAACTATGCCCATAGAGGTTCATTTTGCTAGTACAAAGGCAATGAGGAGGGAAATAGTATGTATAGTCAGCATCCTGACATTCAGTCAACAGACTCTGGGTTCAAGTGATATATTTTTTTAGCATTTTCTACCAGGATATTTATGATTTGTCCATGATTTCTGTAATGAATATTTAGGGTGGTCAGGCCTCTTAGTACTACACCTTATGGATGACTGTAAGGCCAAATTGACTTTTCATTCCATGAGGTTATTACTCTGCTAAATGCTGAACCTTGGGCTGATCAAGAAGTTTTTAACATGAGAATAGGGTGAAATGGTAAAAAATGAATATTCATTTCCATGAAGCAGAATTTTTAGTTTCTCCATTGCTACATTCACCCCCCATTCCCCCCCCCCCCCGCCAGCTATTAGAACTTTGTGGGTTAATAGATGTACGTTTATTTATGTACCAGATATACATTATCCTTAAAGCACAGCCCTCAGCCCTCCAAAGCAGGGTTTTATCTTCTGAGTTGCACAAGCAATTACTAATCCTCTAGTTTATGATTAATTAAGAATTTTTTGGTAGTTCCTTATTTCCTTAAATTACATATATAAGCTTGTGTTCAAAATAAAATCCCATTACTATTTTTCATATGTATCACATTAACTTAAAAACTTACTTATTTTTTGTTGTTGTTAAGCCTCCATTGATCTCTAGAGAGAGTGGAAGGGAGGGAAAGAGAGAGAGAGAGAGAGCTAGAGAGAAACATCGATGTGAGAGAGAAACATAGATTGGTTGCCTCCCACACTGACTGGGCCCTGGGATTGAACCTTCAACCCAGGTACATGACCTGGAATCAAACTCGAGACCCTTCGATGTAACCACTGAACAACGCTGGCCAGGTGGGTCTGAAGTCTTCTTTTTTTTAAAGTGTTTTTATTTTTATTTAACTATAAGCAAACAGCAGAATTAATACAGCACTCAGTAGGTTCAGGCTGGCTTTTGTTATAACAATGAACAGCTTAAAAGACACTGACTGGAGGATTTCTGGTAACCTGTCACCTAGCCTGGTAGCCCATCTAAATGGTCAATAGGAAAGTGACTCTCCCTATTGCTTCTTCCATTACTGCTTTTTAAAGGAGCTAGAGCAGGATACTGATACCTAGTAACCAATCTGAGATGTAACATATTGGGGGTTAGTGGACATGCCATGAAAACACATCTCAGAATATGCTATCTTGCACAATTCTAGGTTTTGGTTTGGTGCCATGATGAGATTGAACTCTCAACTTTGGCATATCAGATGTCTAACCAACTGGAGCTACCTGGCCAGGGCTGAAGTCTTTTGAAATGATCATTAAGAGCTAGAAGTCATTGGCCACATTGTCAACCATGGTTAATTAAGGTTTTTAAATGTCTTTTAAACTGGGCTTTACAAGTTGTTTTAAAAAATCTTTCCAGTTTATTTCCTCCATGAACTAAAATGATAGAAGAGAGTCTTGAGGCAGTTATTCCTAAACCAGTCATTTGCTGCCCTAATATATAGGTTTTATAAGCTCTGAATACTGTCTAGTAAATTTTAGTTGAAGGACATTGAAATTAAGTGGTGATTTCTGCCAGAACCTGTTTTCCCTAGTTCTTGAGAGTCTCTAGTCCTACATTATGCGGATACCTTTACTGGTTCTTTTTTTATTTTTTAAATATATTTTATTGATTTTTTTACAGAGAGGAAGGGAGAGGGATAGAGAGGTAGAAACATCAATGAGAGAGAAACATTGATCAGTTGCCTCCTACACACCTCCTACTGGGGATGTGCCTGCAACCAAGGTACATGCCCTTGACCGGAATCGAACCTGGGACCCCCCAGTCCGCACGCGGACGCTCTGTCCACTGAGCCAAACCAGTTAGGGCTCCCCTTACTGGTTCTTGAAAATAATTTGAAGGGGGAGGAAAGGAAGAACATGGGGAAGGGAAATCCTGATTAGTGGAACCAGTGGGTGTTATTATCGCCTTACTGTAGATTGTGAGGGAAAGCCTTTGTGGGAGCTCAGATTTTTTAAGATGAGATAATGACCCGTAGGTGCTGCCTTTGTATTAGGTTTTATCTGTGGGAGCTGGTATACAGTTTCTAGTTAATCAGGATTCATTCCAGCAATTACAGGATTGAAAGAGACAATGCTGGGCTCTTTTCCCTGGTATTTTCTGCCCTGCCTCAGTTTCCTCTGTAGTAGGGGCCACCACAGCTTAATGGCACTGTGAGTAGAAGCTCTGCTGGCAGGGTGCCCTTTTATTTCCTATAAAAGTCATTCTGAGTTGGTGTTGCCAGTCGGAGGCCAAGGACATAGTAAAGTCAAATTCTATAGGTTCATCTTTGGTAGACTTGGTCTGGTTTTCTTGCCACTGTTAACCTCTCTGGTGGTTTTGCTGAGGCTATTTATTGATTGAGCAGGCTGATGGGCGGGCTCTAGCCAGAGTGGAGAGCAACAGCTTCTGGCATGGGAATCTGACATGATTGAATTACCAATAACTAGCAACGTTAGTTTCTTGAGGGAGTTATTATTTAGCCCTTGGAAACTGAGGAGGGCCATGCCGTATTATTTAGTTATTTCATCTGGAATTGTTCTTTGGCAATGATAATTAAGAATCATTTAGTGTGAAGGCAGCCCACCTGGTAGCCTTGTAGACCTTGGGTCTGTGTTGTAGTAAAAGACAGGATTCTGGTTCCAGGGACTCTTTGTTCCGAAGCCATCTCTGGTGAGTTGATCTCAGTTCTTTGCTGAGGTTGCACGGCTCCCCTTTTTCATGCTGGGGATGGCAGAACCACTTGTCTGTCAGGGCTTTATGCTCCCAGTCTTGGGGGAAACTGAAAGTAGGTTCACATTTACAACAAAATGAGGAATTGTTTCTTCCTGTTGATCTGTGGTTCTCTAACTTAAGTGAGCAGGTTAATCAGGTTCCTCTTCCTTAAGGTTAAATGCCTATTCTTAGGTTATGTTCCTGCCTTACGCTCCCTCCTAGTCAATCTCTTTGGTCCTATGTCTGACTGAAGTCTGTACGTATAACAGGAGATCTTGTGGAAACAGTCTTATTTCTAGAGTCTCTTGTTGAAGCTGTTACTATTTTTTGTTTTCTTTATGCTGTAACTGATCGTACATTTGAAATACAGGGATGATGGGACTCCATGTGAATAGCTTTGCACAGAGATAAAAGGAAGGGTTAGACCTACATATGCAAGTACTAGCTTGGCTTTTATCTTCTATGATGGGAAGGGGTTGGTGCTTTTATTTTTATTAATTCTCGTCCAAGGATATTTTTTCCATTGATTTTAGAGAGAGAGTGAAAGGGAGAGATTGGGGTGGAGGGAGTGGGGGGGGGAGTGGGAAGTGGGGTGGAATAAGATGGAAACATTGATGTGTGAGAGAAGCACATTGATTGGTTGCCTCCCATACATGCACCAGCCAGAGCTGGGGCTGAGCCTGTAACCAAGGTACATGCCCTTGACCGGAATCGGACCTGGGACTCTTCAGTTCCTGTGCCACGCTCTATCCACTGAGCCAAACCGGCTGGGGTCCCTATCCCAGTACACACAAGGCTGGGCCTCAGATTCTTAATTGTTTTACTGTTCTTTGTTCTTGGTCTAAATTTAATGCAACTTTTTTATATTTTAATGAAGCATCATAAAAGTGAATTGTTTTTGATGGATTTTTATCTGTATAGATAAAAAGAAAGTCAGGCATACTTTTATCTTAGACATAGGTAAGGCATTCTTAAAGAAATTTTTAATTTCCCTAAGTTTATTATAGTATTGTGGTTGGAGCGCCCTTGTATTTATGCTTTGAAAAGTTGTGTCACTTTCATGAAACTGCAAGTTAAAATCATGATATCTTCTTGAATTCTAGGTACTTATACTGTGAAATTTTATGATGGAGTAGTTCAGACTGTCAAACATATTCATGTCAAAGCTTTTTCCAAAGATCAGGTGAGATTTGTGGTTTTGTGCTTTGTGGTATGAATAATACTAACATTATAGTTTTATTTCTCAAATAAAGACATTACTTTTGTTTATGATGGCAAAGTCTTTATTTCCTCCATCTGACACAATTTCACCAGGAAGCAATGTGTACATTTTCAGAAATTGTAAATATTTGTCTTTTTCTGCCATTTTCTTTTAACATAGATTCTTTTTTTCAAAAATGTCAAGTACGCGGGTACCATTATCTGTTATCTTTTTTCCTTATCTTTTCATTAAAGTGTCTAGTTGTTATTCTTTATTTTCTCTCCATGTGTCCTGTCCCTATCACAGGTAACTTCCTGTACTGCTTGACTAGATCTAGAGTTTGTTTTCTCCTTGTCTAACTTTGTCTTTAAGTTCAGGACCATGACATGGTGGTTACTTACAGAGCTACAGTTTGGCATGGATTTGATAGTCACCTATGCGTTGAAAATTTTATTTCTTGTCCCAGGCATGTATTTGCCTGAGCATAGGACCTGATTTTGATGTTGGAAATACGATGTTCACAGATATGGGCCATCTAGAGGTGTTGCCTAATTTCTTCATAATTTTTTCCCCTTTTGTCTTTTTTATGTTTTTATGAAGTAGTTGAGGGGAAAGAGATCAAAAGTTGGAGATCGATGTTTTGAAAAACTGATTATTACTGTTACCTGTTTGGTGGTTATTGATGTGACAATATTTTGTGATGCTGGAACCTGTTGTATTTTTTCTTATGATGATCAATGCTTCTCATCACAAATTTTTGTAAATTCTTTTGTACATATATTTAGCAATTTCAAAGGATCATGATATATGATGTGTTTAAAGGTAACCTAACAACGTTTTTGCCTTTTGATTGTAAGGCTTTACCCCTGAAGATATTTTCTCTTTGATAACTTGCCCTGTAGAGCTATACAGTATTCTAAAACATTATCTTGGTGTTTTTGTGTGCAGTTCATGGAATGAGTTAATATAGATAGAGGAGCATATTAAGAATTTGCCCAGAATTGTCAGATTGTATCTAGAACCTCCCAAAATGGAAATTTAGCACTCCAGAAAACAGACGTTCAGCTGTTTATTCTGCTCTACTCAATAAACCATTTGATAGGCTCTTGGTGCTTTGGCTTGGAGTTGGGCACCTTACCCAGTGTGAATTTATGAGTGTTTCAGTTTTCAATTTCCAGATGCCTCTGAGTGTCTCACCTTATCTCAGACTTGGCGGGTGGTCAAGTACAGGCCTGTGGCGCCTATTTGCTTGTGTTTTTCCCCCAAGAGTACATATAATTTGGATAAATGACTTCTTAGCTCTTTTTGACCCTGTTAATCTAAGGTTCTATAATGGCCATTTATAAAGCAAAAGTTCTTCTAAAAAACCTGACAATTTTTAAAGCGTTTTTCATATGTATTAAAATAGATTGAGATTTCTTTTGTAGGACCATACTCTGTCAAAGTTTTTTTTTTTTTTTTTTAAATATATTTTATTGATTTTTTTACAGAGAGGAAGGGAGAGGGATAGAGAGTTAGAACCATTGATCAGCTGCCTCCTGCACACCAGCACTGGGGATGTGCCCGCAACCAAGGTATATGCCCTTGACCGGAATCAAACCCGGGACCCTTCAGTTTGCAGGCCGACGCTCTATCCACTGAGTCAAACTGGTTAGGGCTCTCAAAGTTTTGATAAGCTATATTTTAGGAACATATATATTTTTTGAAGTTTAAAAAAAGTTTGCTATAGAAAGTTAAAGTACAGAAAAGCACAAAGAAAGTAAAAACTGTAAGTCTATCATCTAGATATAATTACTGTTAACTATTAACATTTTGATGTATATCCTGTGTTTTTGTTAAATATTTATCTGTATACATACTTCTTTTCAAAATTGCAGTCATACAGTATATCACTGTACTATAACTTGCTCTTTTCTTTTAATGAAGTAACATTTTCCAAGTTTCTTTTAAAAAAAGTTAATATATTTTTTATTGATTTCAGAGAGGAAGGGAGAGGGAGAGATAGAAACATAAATGATGAGAGAGAATTATTGATCGTCTGCCTCCTGTATACCCTCTACTGGGGATCGAGCCTGCAACCCGGGCATGTGCCAAATGGTAACCTCCTGGTTCGTGGGTTGATACTCAACCACTTAGCCACACTGGCCAGGGTTCCCAAGTTTCTTAATTCTGTATGTGAATACGGCTTTTAATGGCTATATAGAGTATTTTATAAGATGTGTATATCCTTCCTTATGTAACCAATTCAATAATGGTCATGTTAGGATATTTGTAAATCTGGATGCACAAATCTGATTATTCTGTTAGCAAATTTTATTTCTAGAAATTCATTCTAGTTCAGAAGTATAAACTTAAGTCTTTTGACCTGAATTGCCTGCCGCCCGCCTGAGTCCTCCCCCTCCTGCACTCCCCCCCTGCCAAGCTGGGTGCACCAATTTATATTTCTGCCAGCAGTTACTGAGGGATGCTTGTTCTCAAACCTGGCTGCTTTCAGAAAATTTTGTGGATTTGAAAAAATATTTCCTTCTAAGTTCTAACCACAGGGATTCTCCTTGTTTATTATTGTTCCCTATGGGACAAATTAAACTTTTACTCAGTGAGTATTTTAGGCACTCCTTCCTGTTTCTGACAAAGATCTGTGTACTTAGTGGGTGCTTTGATGCTGGGGATCTCATATGAATATGATATGGTAGAGATTGAGGTCTTGGAAGAGAGAGATATATATAAATAAACTTAATTATAGTTTTGGAAACTTCAGAGCTAGCTTTATTATAAGACATGCATAATAAATTAAAGGTGAATTTTAAAGAAAGTAATTTAGGAGGAAAATAACTTCCCCCTGATAGTAACTCAGGAATACAGAAGGTGGCTTGTTGGACTGAGCACAGCCTTTACCCAGTAGAGGAAGCAAAGACTCTGTTTCTGGGTTGGGAAATCTTTACAATTTTCCTTTCTGCTTCTAGTTATCAGTTTGGGTTCTACTCTACACAGGGAATCAACATCCATTGGCACACTAAGCTGGGCCTCTGAGAGGCCCTGGGTCAGTGTAGTCACGCTTGGGATGAGGCATTTTCTTAGAAAGGTTGCTTTCTACCAGAGGTCCCTGCGATAGTTATCTGTCCCTTTAATTATTTTCTAGTGACTTATTAATCTTGAGGGAGCTAATGACCATTGTTTTCTTTAAACTTAGGATTGGCTCTCAAGCCTCAGATTATGAGTAGATATTTTTAGTGGTAACGATTATGTGACTTGGCATTATGTCCTTTTAATTTCTGTGTTTGTCTTCATAAGTTTGCAAAGAACTATCCGGTTTTATATTTGCTCGTAATCACAAAGTGTGTTTCATCGCTATTTTGCTCATTTTAGAATATTGTGGGTAACGCTAGGCCTAAAGAAACAGATCACAAAAGTCTTTCATCATCTAATAAACGAGAGAAGTTTAAAGAGCAGAGAAAAGTCACAGTCAGCCTGAAGAAAGACAAAGAAGACAAAGCCTTAAAGACAGAAAAGCGAACCAAGCATCCTGATAAAGAAGGAAAATTAATCTGTTCTGAAAAAGGAAAGGTGTCAGAGAAAAGCCTTCCCAAGAACGAGAAAGAAGATAAAGAGAACATTTCAGAAAATGACAGAGAGTACTCTGGAGATGCTCAAGTGGAAAAGAAACCTGAAAATGATATTGTGAAGAGTCCACAAGAAAACTTGAGAGAACCAAAAAGAAAACGAGGCAGACCCCCTTCCATAGCTCCTACTGGTGAGTTTCCCAAGTGGGCTCTGGAAGAACAATGCCAGTGTTTGTCTGTGGCCCTATGTGGTTCTTTATCTCTTCTATACATCAATCCTTTATTTTTGTGGCTGACTTTGAATTGTTCTGTGATCTGAAAACAAGTCATGTCCCTGAAGCTGAATTTTAAGGGAGAAATGTATCTAGATGAACATAAGTTGGGAAACATGGCAGAGATTGAGCTTCTGAGGAGTATATAATTGTCCACTAAATACTTTAGCTTATATAATAAAACCTAATAAGCTAAAACCTTTTCCTAGTCCCTGTTTAAATGATCTCAGTTTAAGTGAACTTAATAGAATCTTGGATCAGGAAATACTTTTTATGAGAGACAAAGAGGAAAGGAGAAGTAAAATAGGTGTGGGCATCTGAAGGAAGTTTACTGAAGGAAATGGTGACAAAGACCTAGAAATAAATGCATGGGTGCATTTGAAATTGAGTTCTCTGGAGAGTGATTATTGATTGAAAAATGTAACAGTCTAAATAAAAAGCTGAAATGGCTGATTAGTAAGAGTCAAGGTTAAAGGATACAGACTTAGAAAAGAATGTGCAGTGGTTAAATAAAGTTGAAATTTGGAATTTTTCTAGAATAACCCAGAATGAAACACACCCTGAATTTCTTCCTAATTCAAACACTTCTCTAGATTGAGTCAATGGCATGAAAAGTTCCTAAAAGATCTCTAAACTGAATGCCTATGATTATCTGACAGTGGTCTTCAGACATTCTGGCTTGCATATTCTCTACATGAATATTGAAAAACTATGAATCCCTTAGGTCATTTGAAAGTGATACCTACTACTTTTTTCTCACAAGTTTGAAAGTTACAAAAGATATATAAATGTTATTTTCATCAAAATTGTGAAATTACAGAATTAGTTCTTTCATTGTTTCCAAAGCTAGTTCTGTCAATCCAGACAGTTACATCAAACTTAATTTCTGTGGCAAAAAGTCTACCTTAATTTACTTAAAATAAATGCATTAGTCATCATTCCCAGCATACCTTCTCGAATCTGAGTTCTAATTTTAAGATTGATTTCTTCCCAGATGAAATAAGACACATTTTCCTTCAGTGGTTGTAACTGGGCTTTGTCTTCAAAAGCTGAGCATGCTGGAATTGTCCCTAGACAAATCTAGTGCCTAGACCTGTGCTGTCCAGTATGGTAGCTGACAGCCCATGTGGCTAGTGAGCACTTGAAATGTGGCTAGTCTGAATTGAAATGTGCTATAACTGGATTTCAAAAACTTAGTACAAAAAACCTACAAGATTGTAAAATATCTCAATTTTTTATATTAGTTACATGTTGAAATAATTTTGGATGTATTGGGTTAAATAAAACATATTCTTGAAATCATTTTCACTTTTTTCTTTAACTTCTTAATGTAACGACTAAAATTTTTAAATTTGTGTACATGGCTTGCATTTTGTGGCTCTCATTATATTTCTGTTGGGCAGCACCAGCCTAAGTTCACTGACTTTCTCAACAATGTTCCGGGAGAGAATTAAACTCTAATACCCAAGGTATCTGTGATCTGTAAATGACTTATCTCCTGTGCATTTCAAATGGTACTTGTTACAAACTACCCTTAGGAAAATTGAAAAAGTAACCTGTGTATTTGGTGTTCAAACGAGGAATCCTAGTTAAGAAAGTCTAGAGGTTTTACACCTCTGGACAGGGTATCATGTAAAATGAGTGAGAAGCAGGCCTTTTTATGTAAATGGGAGAAGTGGAAAAGGTGAACTGGCAGAAACCAAATGTCTCCCTTCTCAGTTTAGGAAAGAGAATGTAAACATGGGAACTGAGTGTTGTGAAATTGATTCTTCTTTAGCTATTCAGGCTTTGGCTTATACCCTCTGGAAAGTGTGTATTGGGGTAGTTGCTCTTCAGCTTGCAGACTTCTCTCAGATAAAATAAATGCCATCCAGTTTATTGCTTTTATTTTTTAAGTGTAGGATTTCATATCAGGTAGAATCAATTTAAGAGAGAAATGATATTTCCCAAGCTTACTGTTAACACTTGCCTTCCTTCCTAGTCAGAATCTTTGGAGCAGGGTTTGGGAATGTGAATTGTTAAACAAACTTCCCAGATGATTCTTACTGTAAGAAAGTTTGGGAAACACTGAAGTTCAATGTAGTCAGCCCCAGTTTGTATATGGTATCAAAGTGAAGAATACTTGCCAAATAGCTTATAATATAGTTCATGTCCCCTTTAAAAATTGCTTGGAATAAGTTTATTGACTCAATGGAACCTTGAGCTCTCTAGATTATAGACTTGATTGGAACAGGATCTGAGCTATTTAGGGAGAGTTGTTTGTGTTTAATCTGGACTGTGTGTGACCTCCAAGTTCCCACCACTTGGAACAAAATAACGTTGGTACATTGGGAAAGTTGATCATAGGAAGAGCCAAGGAGTTCAGCACTCTCACCTTGTTTGCTTCCTCAGAGCTCAGCCTTGTCTCTTGTTTGGCCATTTTAGATGGCACATCTGAAGCTACTGGTGTTAGATGAGTCTTCTCTCCCCTTCCTCTACCCTCCTTTCCTTTCCTCTTCGCCTCCGACTTCTTTCCTTTTTTCCTCCTTTTTCTCCTTCTCTCTTCTTTTAACCTTTATCAGTCCCCTTAGCCCTGCCTTCCATCCAACACTTCCCAATTTATCTTTTGTTTTTTCTTTTAGAACCTTATCTTTCCTGATTGGGGAAGAGCTTCTTAAGTATTAGATTTAAAAATAAAGAGTACTGTCCGAGGGTTTAGTATTTGCACTGCTAAATTATGTCAGAGCTGGATTTGCTAGCGATCAGCCTTGAACTTTGACTGTCAAATAGAATAGCCTCCTGAGATTTTTCTGGAATTGTTTTTAGAGGTTATAAATTTTGACATTCTTTTTAATCTCTCAAAACTAGGACCAATGCCAAGCTAACTAATTTAGCAAGTAGAGATTGAAAACAATCAAGCCATACTTCCAGGGGTCACGTTTTATGAAACAGCCTGCATGGTAGATTTTCAGAGTATTGGATAAGTCAAGTTTTGATGAAAAGATTTGATGCTGTGCCCTGGCTGGGTAGCTCAGTTGGTTAGAGCATCTGCCTGATACACCAAGGATGTGGGTTTGATCCCTTGTCGGGGCACATACAGGAATCAACAATGAATGCATGAATTAAGTGGAACAACAAATTGGTGTTTCTTTCTCTCTCCTTCCTCTCTCTCTCTAAGAATCAGTAAATAAAAAAATAAAGATTTGATGTAATAAAAATGACTTTAATATTGCTCTTGCACCTTCATTTTTTTTTTTGCACCTTCTTATTTTAAAGCAGTCATATTGGGATATAGTTTATATTTTAAAGAGAGGGTTTCTGGAGAGAAGTGTATGTCTAGAGCTAGGTCATGAATGTCAGCACCTTCCAAGGAAGTAATATCTCACCCATTTCAACCTTCCCCCCACCCATCTTTAGCTTAAGTAAGAATGCCCCTTCAGTCTGTTTATCATGCAAGAATGTGTGTGTGTGTATGTGATTTATTTATATCTAACAATGAGGATTGGAGCGCTCAATCCTCATTGTAATTACATTCCTTGTTTGTGTGGTTTTATTTACATTGTAGCTGTGGATTCAAACTCTCAAACTTTGCAACCAATAACATTGGAATTGAGAAGACGAAAAATATCAAAAGGAAGTGAAGTTCCATTAAAACGTCCTCGGCTTGACAAAAATTCATGTGAGTCTTCAGTCTGTGCATGTGTGATTAGAACATGACTTCAGTTGGGTTAGCCTCCTCTGTATCCATGTTTCCCCTATGCCCTATAGGCTCAAAAGATGTGCCCTTGATTGTAGGATCTAATGTGAGTGGGATGTGGTTGGATCAAAAGGAGTTTTGCTAGAAGAAAAATAAATTTCAAAGCATGAACTCCATTAATATTTAGTTCAGTGGTGTCATTTCCATACCCATTAACTACATTTGATTTGAATTCCACTGGAAATTTAATGACTTAGGGAGGGAGGAATTTCATATGCTGAGTAAAACTTTAAAAATACTATTTATTGATTTAAAAAAAATCCTTTTGGCTCCAAAAAGGATTTGTGATGGCTTTAAGGCTTTATAAACCTTATTGACTTTGAAAGTACATAGACTTTTATGGTAGGAAGCTCCAACATAGAACTTAGTTGTTAAGATTGGGACATGACATTAAGATTGGGACATAATGTTGGCACATATTTGTAGACTATGAATCCTTAAATAAAGGAAGTTCTATCCTGGCAGAGTGACTGTGCCTTTACTTATAGCCATAGACCAAGGAAGAATATTTCCTTTAATCACTGATTTAATATTCCAGAAGTCTCTGTAAAGCCCTTATGAAGGACAGCCAACTCAGAAATCTGTAGTAGCAGAGTTATTTCTTCTGGTCTCTTGACTATAACTCTCTTTAATGGTTTATAGCCCAGGAAAAGTCAAAAAACTACCCAGAAAACACTGACAAAGACTTATCAAGGAGACGGTCCTCCAGGCTGTCCACAAATGGGACCCACGAGATCTTAGATCCTGACTTGGTTGTATCAGATATGGTTGATACTGTTAATACTGATTCTTTGCAAAATACATCACCCAGTTCCAAGGAATCTGAAGAAGGTAAGTCAAATTCTGCTAAGGAATTGTATTCCCAACCTGATGTTTGTCCGGTGTGAACCAATCTAAATCTTTTGTACTACCTTCCACAAGTTTTAGATGGTCTTGAAATCAAGTTATTGAATGGGCTGCAGTGTTTTTTATTGTTCTTCACTGATAACTTTTTGAAATTGGTTTTGCTTATATACATCTGAATATTGGGTTGGATGTACAATGCTTGAAGAGCCCTGCCCCCCTCTCTCTGAGGCCATCTCATTCCAGTGCCTGTGCTTTGTTAATGCTTCTGACAAGTCCTCCCTTCACTTTAGCTTCTTATTAGCCTTTTTGAGATGCTCCAGCCCTGGCTATATGTGCTAGAGCTTGTGAATATATTCTTTTATGTTATGAGATGAATGGCTTCCTCTAAAAAGTTCCTGGCTTTCTTAATCTGTTGAAGTACTTTTGGTACCCAGACTATATACATGTATATGCTTCCCATATACTTTTTTTGTCCTTTCAGGTCAGTTGAAATCTCCTTTGGAAGCTGATCAGATCTCATCTGCACTAACTTGCCACTCCCTGGGGGATGGATTGGGGGTTACAGACTTGGAGTTGAATTGCAAGTCAATGGGAGAAAACGCTATGAAAACAGAACCGGCTTCTCTCCTTGCTGAGTTTCAAGAGATTTCTACTGTGGCAGGTTCATATTCAGAGTTAACATAATTCTCTCCTAATATATACTTTTGATTGTGAAGTATAATTAATGGATTTTTCTAACCTTTTTATTAATAATATTCCCTTATTTTAATATTATATCTTTTCATTTCTCATATTACTAATTTTTGTTTTCCTTTTTCTTGATTAGTATGACTAGGGGTTTATCAATTTTGTTTGATAACTTCAAAGAACCAACCTATTTTTCTCTATTTGTTTTTGTAAGATGTCATTGATTTCTGTTTTGACCTTGTTTTCAGAGTTATAAATTTTCCATTAAGCACTGCTTTAGCTACATCCTACACGTTTTGTTATGTTCTATTTTCATTTTCAAATATCTTGTAACTTATTTGTTTTCCATGGGTTACTTAGGACATGCATTTCATTTCTAAGTAATGAGGTTTTTAAAGAAACTTGCTGTTTGTGATTTCTAATGCAATTCCATTGTGGTCAGAGAATGTACGCTGTCAATTTTGCTTCATGTATTTTGAAGTTCTTTTACTAGGCGCATACACATTTATAATTGTTATGTCCTCCTGATTTAATAGCCTCTTTGTAATATGAAATATCACTTTGTTTTTGATAATAGCATTTGACTTGAAATTTGATATTAGCGCAGGTACTTACTTACTGTATACCTGGTATATTGAACACTTTCTGTTAACATAAGTGTGTTTTTAAATTCAAAATGTGTCTTTTATAGTTAGAATATAGTCAAGTTTTACTTTTAACTGCAATGTTTAGTCTATTTACATTAAGTATAATTATTGATATGGTGTTTTTAGGTCTACTATTTGCTTTTTGTTTTCTGTTTATCCTCTCTGTTTTATTCTTTTCTGTTTTTTTTTTTTTTTAGGTTAATTGAATTTTTTTTCAGAATTCCATTGTAATTCATCTATTAGCTTTTACTTCTTAGCATTTGTTTTAGAAGTTACTTTAGGGATTATGACACATATCCTTAACTTTTCACAATTTAATATTGAATCACTTTATGTAAAATATTGTATAGTTCAATTTACCACCTTTATGCTGTAGTTGTCATATGAATTTTATCTATACATACTGTAAAATTCACAGTATAATATTATAATTTTAGCTGTAAACAATTATATATTTTAAAGAAGACAAAAGGGATAGTCTTATTTATGTACATGGTAACTATTTTCAGTGACTTCCTTTCTTCCTAAAGATTTCTTTCAGCCTAAAAAATTTCCTTTAGTTTTTCTTGTAATACAGGTTTCCTGGTGATAGATTGTGTTGGTTTTTGTTTATCTGAATATGACTTGATTTAACTTTCATTCTTGAAGGATATTTTCACTGGATATAGGATTGTGGGTTTGCAGGGTTTTTTTGAAGTACTTTGAAGATGTTGTTATTCATTGTCCTCTGGCCTCTATTATTTCGGACAGGCAGTTAGTGATTATTTATATCAATGTTTCCTTGTTTGTAATGTGTTGTTTCCTTTTTGGCTACCTTCAAGATTTTTCTCTTTATCTTTGTTTTTCAGTAGTTTAACTTGTTTAGATTTGTTTTATTTTTGTACTTAACCTACTTGACTTTTAGTTGAGCCTGATCATCAAATTTGAGCCATTATTTCTGTGAATATTTTTTTTCTGTTATTCTTTCTGTCTTCTACCTTGTGGATTTACATTAGACTTTTGTAAATATGCTATGTTAGACCTTCTGGTTAATGTAGCAGAATAGCTCTTTAAAAATAGTGTACTCAGGTATTTACTCCTGGATCATTCATGGTTCTATTAGGTTGGTCTTTTGTCCCACTGGGTCAGAATGTTGTGCCTTAGTCTCATGGATGCAAGTGATTTCCCTTTTCTTGTTGAGTCTCTTCTCTATGGCAGAGATCCTCTCCTCCTAGCCTGCTTTTCTGTCATGAGGGGGAAATTATTAGAATTAATGTACAAATGAGGTGGAAATTTAATCTCAGAGCTTAGTTGTCTGTTTTGGTAGGGAGAGCTCTAGATGAGCAGTCGCCAACGTTTTGGACCTCATGGACCACCATTGGTCCACGGACCACCAGTTGGCGACTGCTGCTCTAGATGACAGCTATATCCCTTATAACTCAGCAGATTAAGCTCTTAATTATGTTGCTTTAAAGGTGGAGTTATATTAGATATCACTGGAAATTGGCAATGAATTATTCCTATACCACTAGAAAATAGGCTGTGTAGATGAGAGGAGTGAGGAGATTAGGTTAGAGGCTAATCCAGTGCCTATTTTTTCTTGTTGTTAATCTTCACCCGAGGATATTTTTCCATTGATTTTTTTTCTTTCTTTTTTTTTTTAAGAGAAAGTGGAAGGGTGGAGGGATGGGGAGAGAGAGACACATTGATTGGTTACCTCCTGCATACTTCCCGACGGAGCCAGGGGTCGAACCTGCAACTCAGGTATGTGCCCTAGGCCTGGAATCAAACCTGAGATACTTTTGTGCTTGGGCTGACACCCAACCACTGAACAATACTGGCCAGGGCCCACAGCCTGTTTTGATGTTTATGTATTTTTTAAAAATTTATCTTTATTGTTGAGATTATTACAGTTGTTCCTTTTTTTCCCCCATAGCCCCCCTCCTCCCAGTTCCCACCCCACCCTCTGTCCCCCGCCCCACTGTCCTCATCCATAGGTGTACGATCATTGTCCATTCTCTTCCCGCACCCCCAACACCTTTTACCCCAGAAAATTGTCAGTCCACTCCCTTTCTATGCCTCTGATTCTATTCTATTCACCAGTTTATTCTGTTCATCAGATTTTTTATTCACTTGATTTTTAGATTTACTTGTTGATAAATGTATTTGTTGTTCATAATTTTTATCTTTATTTTTTCTTCATCTCTTCTCAAAGGATGGATACCTTTCAGCATTTCATATAATACTGGTTGGGTGGTGATGAACTCCTTTAGCTTTTTTTTGTCTGTGAAGCTCTTTATCTGACTTTCAATTCTGAATGATAGCCTTGCTGGGTAAAGTAATTTTGGCTGTAGGTTCTTGCTGTTCATCACTTTGAATATTTCTTGCCACTCCCTCTGGCCTGCAAAGTTTCCATTGAGAAATCAGCTGATAGTCGTATGGGTGCTCCCTTGTAGGTAACTAACTGTTTTTCTCTTGCAGCTTTTAAGATTCTCTCCTTGTCTTTTGCTCTTGGCATTTTAATTATGATATGTCTTGGTGTGGTCCTTCTTAAGTTCCTTTTGTTTGGGGTTCTCTGTGCTTCCTGGACTTGGAAGTCTATTTCTTTCACCAGGTGGGGGAAGTTTTCTGTCATTATTTCTTCAAATAGGTTTTCAATGTCTTGCTCTTTCTCTTCTTCTGGCACCCCTATAATTCTGATGTTGGTACGCTTGAAGTTGTCCCAGAGACTCCTTACACTATTTTCATACTTTTTGATCCTTTTTCTTTTTTCTTCTTTTCTTTTTTCTTTTTGCTTGTCCCGCTGGGTGGGTTTTGCTTCTTCATATTTCATATCTTTGACTTGTTTCTTGCGATCCTCTTGTCTGCTGTTGGATCTCTGTATATTATTCTTTATTTCAGTCAGTGTATGCTTAATTTCTAGCTGGTCCTTTTCAAATTTATCAGTGGTTTCTAGAAAATTCTTGAAAAACCTAATAACCGTGGTTTTGAACTCTATATC
>PVJC01020305.1:0-29309 GCA_004026665.1 Murina feae
CAGAAGAACATCTGGAAGATCTCCCAGTCTAATTAGCATATTACCCTTTTATTAGTATAGAAGATATAGGCCTGGTGCATGGGTAGGGGCCAGCTGGTTTGCCCTGAAGGATGTCCCAGATCAGGGTGGGGGTTTTCTTGGGGGGCGGGGCGGCCTGGGCAAGGAGTCTGTGGTGGTTTGCAGGCCGGCCATGTCCTCATTGGGGTCGGGGTCCTCACTGGGGACAGTTCCAGCCTGGGCAAGGGGCTAGGGCAATTTGCAGGCCAGCCATGCCCCCATGGGGTGAGGGTCCCCGCTGGGGGGGCTGTGGCCAGCCTGGGTGAGGGGCTGAGGGCCGTTTGCAGGCTCCTCCCTTGGTGGCTGGCCAGGCAATCCAAGCTTCCCCACCTGCCCTAGCTGGCTCCATGGCCGCTGCCCACAGGCCCCTCCTTCTGCAGCTGGCTCAGGCGGGCAGGAAGCTTGGCTTCCTTCATCACCAGGGGCGACCCAAGCCTCCCACCCACTCTGGCTGGCTCTGTGGCCACCGCCATCTTTGTATACTCACTCCTGATTGGCTGGTGGGCATCGTGAAGTGACAGCAATTTACATATTTCTCTTTTATTAGTGTAGATATATCTGACAAAGGACTAATATCCGCAAATACATAAAGAACTCTAACAATTAATAACAAAAAGACAGTCCAATAGGAAAACAGGCAAGAAACTTACATAGGAATTTTAAAAAGAAGATATTTAAATGACTCATAAACTTACAAGAGGTGTTCAAATCAGCAGTCATCAGGAAAACCCTAATTAAAATCATAATAAGCTACCTCACCCAAATGGTTAAAACTGTCAAATGTGGCAAGGATGTGGAGCACCTGGTGTCAGACACTTGGGAGTGTAAACCAATACACTGGCAGGATCTACTAAAGCTGGGCCTGCACACACCCCATGATCCAGAAACTCCAGCAAGTGAGATCCATTTCAACAAGGAGGAATGGTGAGAGGGCGGAACCAAGAGAAACCATAGCAACAAGCCATTTTTATTGCTTCTTTTAGCCTCTTAACTCAAGGAGGCACTGGGGTGGGTGGAACACAACAGGGTTTCTTCTGAGAAAGAAAAAAGAGGCATCAGAAGAGGTACTTTATATACTGCTAGATCACTTGAATTTTTTCCCACTTAGGGCCTATTAGTTTTCTAGTTTAAAAAATAATAAAGTGAATTTCAAAAGTAAGATAGCTCAAGTAGATGGTTATCTCCAGTAGAATTCAAACATGTGAAAGTGGAGAACTACAAGGTAACAAAAGAATTAAGTAAATAGCAAGAGAACTACTCAAAGAAAAATTCCTGGCTCTTAAGACCCATACTGCACATTTCTCTGCTACTTTTCCTAATTCCTTTTCTAATCCTCAGTGAACTCCTATGAGGTTATCTCATAGGAAATGAGGAATGCAACACCATTACGGCAGACCTCAAACTTACTCCCCTCAAGGTTACCGAGTACTGGATAGCCTCATAGCATCCTGAGGGTAAATAAGATTGGATTATCATTCCCATTATACTAGTACTTAGGGGGTGATGTTAAAAAAGAAAAGTGTTGCTCTAACTAGTTTGGCTCAGTGCATAGAGCGTCGGCCTGCAGACTCAAGGGTCCCAGGTTCGATTCTGGTCAAGGGCATGTACCTTGGTTGTGGGCACATCCCCAGTGGGGAGTGTGCAGGAGGCAGCTGATCGATGTTTCTCTCTCATTGATGTTTCTAACTCTCTGTCCCTCTCCCTTCCTCTCTGTAAAAAATCAATAAAATACTTTTTTTAAAAAAAAAAGAAAAGGTAAGTGTTTTGTAAGAACATTACTCTATAGTCAGGTTCCCTTTATTTCCATCCAGGACTCTTCCTCTCAGATCATACTTTAAAAATTTAGAGATACAAAATATAATAGAGAGGGCCAGTTGGTTAGAGCATTATCCCCGGACATCAAGGTTGCAGGTTCGATCCCCAGATAACATAGAAGAATCACCCAGTGAACGAATACATAACTAGAGCTGACTTTGCCAGCAAAAAAAGCATTCCCTCCTTTTTGTTGCCTGAAAGATGCTTTTTGTCATGCTGAGATATCAGCTTGAAAGGGATGTCAAGTAGAAAACCTAAGTTTCATTCGACAACTGAGACATTTTTTCTGTGAACAACTTGGTCAAAAACCAAATTGTTTGAGATGGGAGACGTTCGAGAAACGAGTTTTTATAATAAACTGATTATCTGGTAAATAACATGTTTCTTTGAGTTCTGTAAGCTGCTCTACCAAATTAACTGAACCCAAGAACAGGTTGGTCAGAAGCTCTGGCAACAACCTGAACTTGGCCATTAGTGTCTAAGAGGGTGGAGGGGCAGTCTGTGGTACTGAGCCTTGAACTACTGTGATCCGATGCTATCTCTGGGTAGATAGTGTCAGAATTAGGTTGACTGGTTGGTGGTGCTGGAAAAAAACCTTCATTCAACCATCACTAACCTCAAATGAATTTGTAAGTTGAGAATGAAGTATCCACCTACTCTGAACCTGATTTGCCCATAATTCTTCAAATGTCTGAAGTCCTGCCCTAACCGGTTTGGCTCAGTGGATAGAGCATCGGCCTGCGGACTGAAAGGTCCCAGGTTTGATTCTGGTCAAGGGCATGTACCTTGGTTGTGGGCACATCCCCAGTGGGGAGTGTGCAGGAAGCGACTGATCTATGTTTCTCTCTCATCAATGTTTCTAACTCTTTATCCCTCTCCCTTCCTCTCTAAAAAATCAATAAAATATGTATTTTTTTAAATGTCTGAAGTCCTAACTTTTAAACAGTAAAACAGAAGACATCAGCCTCTTCCACAGTTACAGTCCAAACAGTTTCTCATTAGAACTTTGGCCCTTTGACTGAAAGGTCCCAGCTTCAATTCCAGTCAAGGGCATACACCTTGGTTGCCGGCTCGATCCAAGGGCAGATGGGGCCTGTTCGGGAGGCAACCAATGGATGTGTTTCTCTCACATCCACATTTCTCTCCTTCTCTCTCTCCTCCTTCCTCCCACTCTCTCTAAAAAACAAAGGAAAAACATCCTCAGGTGAGGATTAACCACAACACAAACAGGTAAAGGTTTGGGATAACTTTCTGGAAAATAAGTGAATCACAGTATCACTCTTTTGCATATAAATAAATTCGAGAGATCAAAGATGTAAATGTGAAAAAAAATGAAATCATAAGTACTACAAGAAAACACAGGGGGTCATTTTTACAATCTCGAGGTTGAGAAGTCCTTAACGTGATATGAAACCTAGAATCACTAAAGAACAGACAGGTATACTGAACTATGTTAAGAACTTCAATATATCAAAAAAAAGAGAAAGAAGGGAAAACATTTTAATACATACAACAAAGAGCTACCAACTCTGATTCCCTCTTTCTTCCTAACATCTCAAGTACCAGAGTCCTAAAAACCATATCTTCTAAACATCTCTTCAACCTCTCCAGGCCTCTCCATTTCACTGTACCATCATCTGCCCTAAATCCATCCTTGCCAATTCTCCAGAGTAGCCAGTGTCTCATATACTTTAATAAACTCCTATGGAAGTTAATTTGTAATAGAGAATACTCCTTTCTCAACTATGCGGTTGAGTCTAATACTCAAACACATATGTACATGTACTCCCTTACTAGCATAAAAGTACCTGGAATACTGATTTGTAATCAGAAATTACCCAATGATTACAGAAAGAAAGCAAAGTGGATACTCCCCACACCCAAGCAAAGAAAAAGAAAACTGCTTTTTTCCCTTTGACTATACAAAAAAATGTGCTTGCTCTAGCGAATGTACTCATGACAAGATCATCAGCCTGCACACCAAGGGGTCTCGGGTTTGATTCTTGGTCAAGGGCATGTGACTGGGTTGCAGGTTCAATTCCCGGCCCTGGTTGGGGCATGTTCGAGAGGCCAGCAATTCATGTGTCTCATGTGTCTCTCTCACATCAGTATTTCTCTCTTTCTCTTTCTCCTCCGCAACCCCCACCCTCTGCACCCTCCCTTCACTCTCTCAAAAAGCAATGGAAAAAATACCCTCAGGTGAGGAATAACCACAAAAAATTTTAAGCGCTTATTGCGAAATCTTAAGATACATAAAATTTGAAAGAACAAAGTTTTAAAAATCACATTTATCTCACCATCTGAAAGAAGCCCCATTAACATGTTCCCAAGCATCTGTTTATAGACACACACCCGCAAAGGAAGCAAGTACTTGCTGGGTTTTTTTAATTTTAATATAATCCATTTTCACCTTTTTGCTTATCTTCACCCCTCTAAGCAGCTAGTTTACATCGGACATGTATCCTTACATACATTTTTCTGCTCATACAATCTTAAGTTACACACACACACAGACATTTGTTTTGAAAAAGCAATCATAAATAAATGTCTGAATCTTGCTTTCCTCACTCAATAATACACTACAGACATCCTTCCGACTGCCCGCTGTATATATGCAGTTCTTTAAGAACCGCATAGTATTTCAGTGTCGCGATGTCACTGCTTATGGAGCCATTCCTTACTTAGGGTCATGCGCTGGCTTCCAGTCTCGGCCATTTTAAGCAATGCTACATCGACTCTTGGACATATATCCCAATTCTCAGGCTCTTATGGCTGTAGGATAGATGCCAGGAATCCAGGCTGCTTAGTGAAAGGTTCTCTCTAATGGTAACAGGTGTACGTCTTCATTCCAGTATTTTCAACTACCTACTATATACAAGACACTGACCTAGGACTGAGGACACAGCAGTAAGCCAACAAGAGTTAAATGCCCAGAGTTAAGCTTATATCCTAAGAGGTAGGTTTAGAAGAGAGACCACATAAAAAGAAATACATATTTAGAGTATGCTAGAGAGTGATAAGTGCTTTGGAAAATAAGTATGGAAGCAAGGGTAAACAGTGTGAGGAGGGACTGCCATTGTATTTAGGGTGGCTTAAGAAAGCTTCATTGAAAACAGCACTAGAGTAAAAACCTAAAAAAGGGTGGGAATGTATCTGTGCATACTACAGAGAGGTAGCCATATCTGCAAACAGATCTCTCTGGAGGAGGAAGGTCTAGGCAAAAGGAAAAAAGAGCAATGGGTCAATATAGAGAGCTTCAGGAGCCATGAGGAGGTTGGTGTGGGTGGAGCAGGAGCAGCGAGGTGCAGAGAAGATGGAGTTGAAGAGAGCAGGGTTGGCCTCTACTCACAGACATGGGGAGCACAGCAGGTCTGTGCAGAGATAGAATGCCCTAACTGCATCACAGGATTACTCTAATTTCCATGTGGAGGATATTCTTCAGGATATGGAAGCAAAATTATCACCAGATAGCATTCCAACAATCTATAGATATAAAAAGCCAGCAACCATAACACCATAACAACTGGTCACTATGACGCCCACTGTGGCCAGCAAGCCAGCCCAATTGGCTTCTCCCACCCCAATCGAGGGCGGGGCGGCCCTTCCCCCCCAGCTGGCCCTGCTCCTGATCAACCCCCTCTACCACAATAGGGGCAGGGCCAGCCGGCCAACTCCGTGGCCCCTCTCCTCGAGCCAGCTTAACTCCCCGATGGGTCCCCACCACCTCAGGACGGCAGTCCAACCCAATTGCCCCCACACCCCAATTGGGGGCGGGGCCCGCCAGCCAATCACCTGTGGCCTCTCCCCCTAGCCAGCCTGGCCCTGATCAGACCCCAATTGGGGCAGGCTGACCGGACCCTACCCATACACGAATCCATGCACTGGGCCTCTAGTCTAATCCAATCTAATAAAAGAGCCATATGCAAATTGACCATTACCCGATACGCCTAGGCCACGCCCACCAGCCAAGCCAAGCCTCCCAGCCAATCAGAGCGGCTTTATGCAAATTAACCCAGCCAAGATGGAGGCCAGTAGCTACGGAGCTAGAGCAAACCAGAGGCTTCTGTTGCAACTGCCTGCCTAGGCTGGCTGAGCCTCTGCTCACGGCCACGCCCACCAGCCAATCAGAGCAGCTGTATGCAAATTAACCCAGCCAAGATAGAGGCTGGCAGGGCAGCTCTGCACTGGGAGCCTCCTCAGCCGGCACAGCTGTGCCAGGTGTGTCAGCTCAGTGGGGGGGAGGTCTGGCCTGGGGCCTCCTCGGGGCATCCAGGAGCACCTGTCCCGGGTTCACTGCCTGGCTCTGCCCCCTGGGGGCCTGTGCGGGGCATGCAGGAGTGCGGGGCCTCTGTGGGGTGTGCAGGAGCAGCCGTCCTGGGTCTGCTGCCTGGCTTTGCCCCCCGGGGGCATCCTTGGGGCGTCCAGGAGTGCCCGTTCTGGGTCCGCTGCCTGGCTCTGCCCTGGGGGCCTCCTCGGGGGCGTGCGGGAGCACCCGCCAGAGTCCGCTATCTTCATCCACCCCCCAGGGGCCTCCACAGGGCGTGCGGAAGCGTCTGCTGCACAGTGCGGAGAATCCGAAGCCAGTGTGCTGCCTGGCTCCACCCCAGGTGTGTTTGTTCAGCAGCAGGGGCCCACCAGGCATGTGCGATCGTGGGCCCTCCGGGGGGAAACGTCCAGGCCTGCACTCACCAGCCCTCCCACCCCCCAGTGCACGAATCCTGAAGGGGCTGTGGGCAGCCTGAAAATGGCCCTCAGCCCCTCACCCAGGCTGGCCAGGCATGCCAGCAGGTGGACATCTTCCCCGAGGTGTCCCCAGACTGCAAGAGGGCACAGGCCAGGCTGAGGGACCCCACCCCCCGAGTGCATAAAATTTTGTGCACCAGGCCCCTAGTATAATATAAAAGCCTAAGCAGTGCTAGCCGGTTTGGTTCACAGGATAGAGTGTCGGCCTGAGGACTGAAGGGTCCCCAGTTCAATTCCAGTCAAAGGCACATGCCTGAGTTGTGGGCTCGATCCCCAGTAGGGGGTGCACAGGAGGCAGCTGATCAATGATTCTCTCTCATCATTGATGTTTCTATCTCTCTCCTTTCCTCTCTGAAATAAAAAATATATATAAAAATAAAAATAAACAAAAAATTAAAAATAGATAAAAATAAAAGCCTAAGCAACTGGCTGACCGCCTGACCAGCCTATAGCTATGATGCACACTGGCCACCAGGGGGCAGATGCTCAATGCAGGAGCAGAAACCACAGGCATGGAAACATGGAACAGACTGATGAATCTCAGAGAGAAGGGGGTTGGGGGGAAGGTGGGGAGAGATTAACCAAAGATCTTACATGCATACTAGAGGCCCGGTGCACAAACTTGTGCACCTGTGGGGTCCCTCGGCCTGGTCTGTGGAGATGGAGTCAAAACTGGCTTTCCAACATCCCTAGAGGGATCCCAAATCTGGTTTACTGCACACTTGCATTTGCGTTCCACACCCTGTAACGACAGCAACTCTTGTACTTCCGGGACCCCTCGGGGGATGTCAGAGAGCCAGTTTTAGTCTGATCCCCGCAAGCCAGGCTGAGGGACCCCACCTGCTGAAGGGACCCCACTCACTTTGCTGACACCCTACAAGCCATAGCATCACCCCAGGTGCCGCCGGCTGGGGAGATACCACGGGAGATTGGCTCCAGGGCATGTCTGGCCCATCTCGCCCAGTCTCACCCAGCTAACCACCTTCTAATTAATATCCTTTCAATGTGCACTGGGTCAGTAATATTCTAATAATTCACATTTCCACAAGAGATACATGAGAATATTTTACACCTCCTCCCCAATTGCACCACCAAAAATTACTGCACTTTTTAATTTTGCTAATTGAAGGGTAGGAAGTGACACTCACTTCACTTTAATTTAAAACTCCCTACTTGTTCATGAGTATTATTTCATACATTAGCCATTTTTATCTCTTACGATAACCAACTTATATCCTTTGCTTACTTTTTCTTCGGGGAACCTTTTCCTTATCAATTTGAGAGAGGATTTGTATATTTTAGTTATTAGCCTACCTGTTGTGTTAACAATGCACATTTTCTCAAATTATTATCTGTCAATTGCATTTTATTATGGTTAATTTACATATGCTAACCACACAGATTCAAGTGTACAATGAGTTATTACAAATGTATACGACCACCCCAAAGAGTTCCACCCAAGCCCGTGTGGCTCAGTTGTTTGAGTGTAATCCCATGCACCAAAAGGTCAGAGGTTTGATTTCCAGTCAGGGCTCATGCCCAGGTTTCAGACTCCAGTAGGAAGTGTGCAAGAGGCAGCCCATCAATGTTTCTCTCCCTCCCTCCCTAAAATCAATAAAGGCATATTTTAAACAAAGGAAGTTCCCCATGCCCCTTTGTCCTAATCTCAGCTACTAAGAGGCAACCTATATTTTGCTTTCCCTGATTTGTCATCCTAGCCGAGTTTTGTATTTTCTTGAAACTCACAAAAATAGAATCATACAGCAGCTGTATATAGCTGACCTTTTCTCAACATGTTTATGTGTTATTATTTGCCATAAAATACAGTTTTTAAATTTTTTATGTCCCTATCTTTATAGCTTCTGAGTCTTCTCTTGATTTAAAATACCTATCTCTTAGTCCATATACAGTTATCTAAATATTATTCTAAGATTGTTATTAGTTATTTTATATATTTAAGAATTTAATTCATTTGGAACTTATTTTAGAAAATGAGAATAGGGATCCGACTTCATTTTTTCTCAGAGGTCTGTTTTGCCAGCTTCATCTATTAAATGAGCCATCTTTTCTTCCCTATGCTAAAAATTACCAAGAGATGGACCTTTACCCAGATCACTGAACTTCATGTAGGTATTCCTAATGACAATACTTATCATGCCCAGAATGCTCACAGATTTATAGCAGACATGAAACCTCTCCAGCATCATCTAACACTGCTCTCCCTCACCTGCACTCCTACCACAGTGATCCTTCCAGTTCCTCAAACCCTGGCCTTCCCTGTCTGCTCTTCACAGAAGACTTCATCTGCTGGGGAAACTTAGCTTCCTTACTTGCTCTTCCCCCACCTACCCAAGGCCAGCCTTCTCTCTTTCTTCCATCAAATCTTCTGTTTAAATATTCTTTCTGCAGGGAGTCTTCCCCAGCTGCACAGAGCAGACTGCCCTACTCCCTAACCCCCATGTGGTCCTCCAAATCTCTCCTACAGGTCTCCTCACAGCATTGTGCACTTAGAATTAGTAACTATTTGCTTCATGCATCTTCCCCAGTATACTGCTCTAAGTCCCACGAGGGCAAGGCCCATCTCTATTTTGTTCACCACCATACTCCTCTGCATCTCCTTTCCTGGCTCAAGAAACACTGATCATAAAAATCAGTGAAAAAAATGAACACAACTGAAGTATCACAGCACAGCAACAGGAAAAAGTCACAGAAGAAATATGAAAAGGCAAATAAAACATGAAGATGGTCAGTGCACTAATGACTTACAAAATAAAAAGAAAATCTAAGGTATTTTTCTCCTCTGAGACTGTCAAAAAAGAAAACTAAAACGTGGGCCATTATTGGTCAAAATAAATTGGTACAACCTTTTGGAAGGCAGTATCTATACATTTAAAGCCCAGTGGCCAGAAAGACTGGTAGCTACGACGCACACTGCAGCAGCCAACCAGCCTGATGTGGGCCCCGATCGGCCCCCTCCCTGACCAGCCCAGCCCCTGGTCAGACCCCAACACCCCGACTGGGTGAGGAGCCAGCTGGCTAATGGCCCACGCCCCACCTACTCCATACCACCCCCCCAACACCTGGCCTGAAGAGTCCCCACTGGGGCAGGCTGGCCGAACCCCACCCATGCAGGAATTCATGCACCAGGCCTCTAGTAGTAATGTCTTTGGCCAAGCAATCCCACAGCAAGGAATTTGTTCTATAGGAAAAAGTATGACTAAGCAAAGACGTTTGCACATAGCTTTCTCTGCAGCACTGTCCCCAACAGGAAAAAGGTAAGAAACAATGCAAATTGCCACAAAATGGTTTTAAGTAAATACAACAAACAGTGGCTATCTCTGAGAATTGCCATTTCTTTTCTGATCTCATTTTGACAATGTTTAATTACTTTCACTATGGTAATATATTATTCTTGTAATTAGGAAAAATGTGTTTCTTTTTAAGTGTCATCTAAATTAAACCTAAATTTTGATAAACAATGTCAAAAGTTCTCAATTTTACAAAAAACTTCAGATGCATCTCAAAAACTGATGGCCAGTAAAAATGATGCTCAAGTTGCTAAAATTACTGTCCCAGTCCTTACAAACACATTGCATTCCTTGATAGTTAAAATCAAGGAAGAAAATTTTAAAATATTAAATCAAGACTGTTTACTCGATAGCCAAATGCTCAAAACTATATTCATTTGACTATTTCTTAAATGTATAAGCTAGTTCCAAACTAATAAACATTTTAATGGAGTCACCTTGAAATTCCTATTTGATAATTCAGGTTTTTTAGTACATATTCTCCCTAATGAAATGGTATTTCATTATACAACCAAGGAGGAGAATACTTAAAAATATTTTTCATTCTGATACACCAATCTAAGTATACTTTCTACTCAGAAAGCAAAACCTATTCTGCAATTAAATTTTCTGTGCATCTCAAAAATGGAAAAGAGTTAATACTTAACAATTTTTATTCTGGGCAAGGGCTTGTACCACTTATGCCCACTACCAACAGAAACTAACACAAACAGCCCTGAGGAGAACTGACATTTCCACTAGGAATTGTGAGATCAACTTAGTTTTGACTTTAAACTTTTTTCCACTTTGTTTTTACGCTGCTTTGAATTTCTGAAATGAAGGAATGAGTTATACCAATTTAAACAGGGAATAAAACACTCCCCACAGCACTCACATATTCTGTGCATGGGGTTTAAATTGCAATCTTTTGGAGAGCAATCACACTCTACAATCGAAGAACTTTAAAACTGTGCCTGCTATGTGTCCTGGTAATTCCAATTACAGAAACTAAATTCAAAAGAAATTCAGATATGTTCAGTAAGTACATTCAGGGTGGGGCAAAAGTAGGTTTACAAAGCAGAGTTTATTCTTGTATTATTACTAATGATTGTATTATTTTTCCATATAAACAACTGTAAACCTACTTTGCCCCACCTTGTATCATCCTCACTGCACTTTTCTATAATAGGAAAAACCTAAACATCTCACAACATGGGTTAGTTAAGTCTTTTGTGATGTGGTGTGACTTCACGAAGAAGGACTATCTGGAGGAAAATGTACATCTAGCGCTGTCCACTCTTTCTCGCCCCCACTAACGTTAAGTACACACAGAGGAAGGACTTGGTTTTAATCACTGCTTTGTTCCTAGTTTAGAACAATGTCTAGCATATAGTAGCCACTCAAAACCTTACAAAGTGAATGAATTTGAGTAATCCAAGTACATACAGAAAAGATTCCAGCTAGAAATATAGTGTAATAGCAGGATCACATAACCCATCCACTTACTGAGATTCAACTGTCCAGCAAAACAAAAGAATGACATCATGTCAGGGATGTGCTGGGGGCTCTGGAGTGAGGATCTCAGACCCGCGCCTCTCACAGGCTGAGTGCCACATTAGCCCCGTGTGTTTCTCGTATTTAATGGAGAATTTAAATGTAAGCCAACTACTGGCTCTGGGGCTCCACCCCGGAAACAGTAAGTTGCTCCAAAGAGGGGCTTTCTAAAGGATTCTCAAGGGTAATTTTGACAACACAGACCCTGCCTTAGAAGGTAACTTCAGAAACCAGCCTTCCACCTCCAAGTAAAATGCAAACCTGCACTATGCCACAGAGATAATCAGACACATCTGGGATATGAACACACAGTTCCCCTTTTATCTAATTTACTTTCTAATACCTTTACAATTAGCAAATGTTGCTGCTGCAATAAGAAAAAAGCTCTATACAATTTTTATTAGTCCCCAATAGTCCTTTCTACATTTATCACAGAAATGCTAGATCTGGTTTCAATGCTCCTCTACTTGACCTTTAAAGCAACACTACTCCTTTAGTGTATTATCACTTGCTAAGAAGTTTACCCATGCAACACATTGTTTATTTTATTCTATTGCCCTATGCTATTTTTTAAAAATTCTTAATAAGTATATAACTCAAGTTATATGTATTTTCAACAAGAATAAGGCAATTTCCTATTTCTATTAAGATTCACTTAAATGTCTATGAAATAGAAAATAATGTATGTTCCTTATTGACATGAAAGTTTTTTAAAAAAAAAAAATCCAAAATAAGGTACCTGAACATCATAGAGTGCTACGATATTTTCATGCTGAAGTTCCTGTAAAGAAAATTAAGAATTCAAAATATTTGTATTTATTCTAATGTTAATATATTTCAATATGCAAATAAAAATTTGCATACACACACATGCACATGCATATATGCTATTTCTAATACACTGCAGTTCTCTTACAACATTCAATCTATTGGACAGTAAGGAATGTGCCTCATCACAACTCACTGGGGGCCCAAGTATCTTTTCACCACTGTTGTGTTTTAGACTCTTAACAAGGTATTCTCATTTACAAGATAAACGTCATAGCAAGTGTGACTAAAGACTTTCTGCCAGTCTTTTAAATTTAATATACAATTTCTAACAGCAATAGAGGCATGGAATTCCAAAGTGCTTCTTAAAAGCACATTATGCCCTGACCCCGTGGCTCAGTTGGTTGGAGCACCATCCTTGCACAAAAAGGGTTTCAGATTCAATTTCCAGCCAGGGCACATACCTAGGTGGAGGGTTCGATCCCCGGCTGGGGGCATACAGGAGGAAACTGATCAAGGTTTCTCTCTCAAATCGATGTTTCTGTTTCTTTCCCTCTCTTTCTTTCCCTCCTTCCTCCCTCACTGATTTTTCTTTTTTTAGAGGGAGAAAGAGACACATCAATGTGCTCCGACCCTGGAATGGAACCGGCAAGCTTTCAGTGCACGGGAAGAAGCCCAGGCCTTCCCTCTCTAAATCAATCAACGTATCCTCAGGTGAGGATTGAAAAAAGAAAAAGGCCCTGCCCTGTTTTCTCAGAGGTTAGAGCGTAGGCCCAGACCGAAGGGTCTCAGGCTGCAGGTTCAAGCCCCAGCCCCAGGCAGGATGCAAGTGGGAGGCAACCAAAGTGTCTCTAACACATCAATGTTTCTCCTCCTTTCCTCTCTCCCTCTCGATTTCTCTCTCTCTCTTTCTCTCTCTCTCCTCCCCTATCCTGTTCACTCTCTCTAAAAATTAATGGGAAAAATATCCTCACTCTTTGGGTGAAGGTTTAAAAGGCTGGTATGCGATGAGGGTTCCGTGTTCAGGAGCCTGGCAGACACTGGGTTAGATACACCTGCACCAGCTTCTTCACTGTGTCACCTTCAGGCTTTCTTTACTGAGTCCAGTGCCTCTGAAGCGCTCCAAGAAGCATTTAATAAGAAGGACTTGGCGGACCACAGGTCTCTTTTGTCCTTAAAGCATCTCACTTGGGTAACACTGCTTGTGAGTGACCTACAAAGACCACTCCTAAGGAAAATAACGTGCTTCAATTTACAAGGAAAGTAAGATTTCAAGTGCACCCAGTTCTCCAACTGTCCCGTGAAAGGGATCAGCACGAGAGCTAAGTGAGGTGTAAAGGGACCTGCCTCTTCCCAAACAGTGACACAACAAACCCGGGAAAGAAGGAATTACGAGTTTTCACAGAATCACCCAAGCATTGGACAAGAACCACCAACACCTGTTTTTAAAAAAATAGCTTCCCAGTTTCAATGTTTCCAAAAAACCGAACACGCAAAAATAAGAGTCGCAGGTGAAAATTCTCAAACGTGGGTCCAACTACCGAAATCACCAAGTGTGTCATCATGCATTCGTTTAATTTAAAGTAAATACTAACCCAGGATGAAGTATCACATACAGGAACATACCTTTAAGATTTTAATTTCCTTCCCAAGCAGTATTTGTGATTTTGACAAGTTCTTTTTATTAATACTTTTAATGGCTACCTCCCAATCAGTTTTCTGAAAAGAAAAAAACAAAACAAAAAGTGTTATTTCTGGAAATGACTTCATGGAAATAATTTAACGGGGGGGGGGGGGGGTCTATATAAGCTTCAAGATGTTTTTAGCAAATTCATGTACAGCACTGAGGGGGGAAAATGGAAAGGAACCGGAATCTCCAACAACTGGAAAGGGATTTCGTAAATTACAGTGTAAGAAGGAGCTAATGTCCCACGAGACAGCCGCTAAGAAGTAACACGAAGATCACACATCAGGGGGAAGAAAGCACAGCGCACAGCGCGGCATTACGGAGACTGTGGATCACAAACGAAGGACGCATGTGTAGCTCAAAACAGCATTTGATAGCTTGGCAGGAGTAAGCCGTGTTTCAACTATTCTTTCTTGAGTTTTAAGTGATTTTCCTAACCAATGAAAAGCAGTATTGATTACCTGGCCAGATAAGCAGCAAAGCCAGCCCCTTGGCAACCGTCAGAACTGCCAAACCCTTTAAAATGATCTCCACTCCCGGGGTGACTTTCCAAATTCTCTGGATTCTATAAAACCTTGCATGACCGGAATTTTCAAAAACTTTAAAAAAAATAAAATAAGCTGAACCAGCTGTCGTGTTTATTTGGACTGGAAAATGGAGCGTCCAACCACCTTTCCCCGTCGGACCCGCCTACTCAACCCCAGGCGCCCGTCCGGGTGCCGAGGAACCCCCGCAGGGAAACGGGACACCCCGCGTTTGAGCGCCTCGGGCTAACGGAAAACCAGCCGGCTTTCCGCGGGGCGTGCGGGCTCCGCCCCGACAGCGCCCGGCGCCGGCCGCCCGGGGAGGGTTGGCATCCACGGTGCGTCCACACCCGCGCCGCGCGGGGCCCGACGCCCTGGGGCCCGACGGCGGGGGCGGCGAGGGCTCCCCCGGCGCCGAAGGGGCGCGTCCCCGCCGCACCGACCGGGCGCGGACCCCGAGGCCGAGCGGGCGGCAGGTGCAGCGCTGCCCGGCGCCGGGGCCGCAGAACCACCCTCGCCGGCCACGCGACGCCGACGGCGCGCACAATGGCAGCGCTGCCCCCCGCGGGCCCCCGCCTCGCCGCCTGCGGGGCCCCGTCCGGCTGCGGCCGCGAGAGCGGGCGGCCCGCGCGGTCCTCGGACGCCGCCCCGCCCGGCCCGGCTCACCTGGCGGTGCCGCCCCCGGAAGACCACGGCGAAGGCCCCGTGTCCCACGAGGTCCCTCTTGCTGAACTCGAAGTCGCCCACCACCTCCATGGCCGCACCGGGAACGGCGGGGCGAGCGGCCGGGATCAGCACCGCCGACCCGCCGGCCGGGAGCGCGCCCGCGGGCTGCGGGGCTGGGGCAGCCGCGGCCCCGGGGTCCGGCGGAAGCTCATGCCGGGAGGCCGGGGCGAAAACGGGGGAGGCCGCCGCCGCGCGCGGGGCCGGGGTCAGCGAGGCCTGGCCCGGCCCCGGCCGCTCCTCATGCCCGGCCGCCGCGGGCCGCGGGCTCCCTGGCGAACGGCCTGGCGCGACCCGGCTGGACCGTCACTGGCCGCCCGCGGAGCCGCGCGCGCGCCCGGCAGAGGTGCGGGGTCCGGGCCTCCCCATCCCCGGCGCGTCCCGCCGCCCCGACCCGCTCCTCTCCGCCCGCGCGCCGCGCTGCAGCCGCCGCCCCGGGACCCACACGGCCGCGCGGCCCTCGCGCCTCCCGGCCTCACGGCGGCGCCCCGCGCGCCGCTCCCGCACGGCCCGGCCTCGCGACGTCACGCGCTCTGCAGGGCGGCTCCCGCGGCCGGCGCGCTCCCTCCGCCAGGAAAAGGAGTGCGCGCTCCCCGCGGGGCGGCGCCTGGGCGGTGGCGCCTGGGCCCTGGCTCCCGGCCGCCGCTGCCTCCGGGAAGGAGGGGACGCGCCGCTACGGCCGCTACTGACCGCGCAGCCTCCGCGCCGGTACAGGGTGGGGCAGCCAAGCCGCCGGGAGCCGGGTCCCCGGGAGCGGGTCCTGGGAGCGGCCTTGGACTCCCGCTGCCAGAGAGACTGGGAAAGCTGGTGCGTGCGGAGCCCCGAATCCCCAGGGCACAGGAGCGCAGCTCGAGGCTGCTGGCTGCGCCCCTGAAACTCTTAAGAGTGGCTGGGTCTGGAGGCAGGTCCATTTTCAATCTTTTCAGGTCATTCCATTCTCTTTCTCCAGCTGCACCCGTCTGCTTTCCCGCCAAATGCACCCCCTCTGTTCTTTGCAGCGTCATGTGCAATAGCCAGCATCTGGAACAATAGCCAACATCTGGAAGCAGCCCAAGCATCCACTAGCAGAAGAGTGATAAAAGTTGTGGTAATTTACGCAATGGAATACTTCTCAGCCCTCAAAAAGGAAGCCTTACGCTTTGCCGCAGCATGGACGGACTCCGAGAGCATTATGCTAAGTGAAATGAATGAGAGAAAGACAAGTACCGTATGATTTCACTCGTATGTGAAATCTAATGTACAAAATAAACTTAACAAAACAGAGACAGACTCATAGATAGCAGACTGACAGCTGTGAAGGGGGAAACTAAGCTAGGGTGGGCAGACTGAGCGAAAAAGAAAACTCATGGACAGGAAACAGTGTAGGGGCAGCGGGGCCCGGGCCGGGAGGCATAGGAGGGATAAAGGGTGATCCAGGGAGACTTGACTTAGAGTGGTGAACGCACAGCACCGTGTACAGGTCATGTGTGGTGGAGTTGTGCACTTGAAACCTGTATAATTTTGTTAACCAGTGGCACCCCAATAAATTCAATAAAAATGGAAAAAATAAAAAGGAAATAGGAGACAAAAAATAAAACTATTAGGAAAAGAGTCTCCAGGTCTAGACCATTCTTACTCAATGCTGTTCTTGCTAAATGTAAAATGTAGCACAGTATTTTGCAGACCAGCTGTAAACAGGATAAGATTGACAGGAATTCAACCTGATTGAGTAGTCAACTGCAAAGAAGACATAAACATGTGATTAGCCAAATTAAGCAATGGCTGGCTCCCTTCCCGCTTGGGATGTGCATCCGGTCTCCTTTACTTGCTGCAAGTAACTAAAACGTCCTTGCAACAACCCTGTCTTGTTTTTTTAATAGAAGGTCCCAAATAGAGGGTCTCAAGTGTCCCCTGAGTTAAATAACAAAACCAGGAGTCATGGTGCTCAAACCCCTCGGTTCCCCTCCCCTCCCCCTACACACACCACCCTCTATGTTTACTGCCCATTGAAGAGATGGTGTAGAGCAGGGATCATGCATCTTTTGGGGTGCTTTGCTTCTGTAAGAAGCTGAGGGCAGCTCAGAAGCCTCTTCCCGGAGATACGCTTGTGCACGCAGACTCAGTACTGTCGACAGTGGCTCTAATGAGAAGTCCTGCTGCCCAGCTTTACTTGTCCTTTCGGTTTGACCTCAGGCTCACCCTGATCAGGTTAAGGGAGCTTTCTTTTCTACCTGATTACGTTTCAAATGCAGGTCCATTTTTAATCTTTTGAGGTCATTCCATACTGCTTTCTCCGGTGGCTGCAGCAGTCTGCATTCCCGTCAAATGCACCCCTATGTTCTTTGCAGCGTTATGTACAATAGCCAAGATTTGGAAGCAGCCCAAGCATTATGAGAACTCACTTGTCAACTCACCCTCAAGGATAATTAATAAAGAATAGCTTGAAAATGTCATAGAAAACGCAGGCTCCATACTGTCCTGCACGTTCAGTTGGTTAGCCTTTTTGCTCTCGGGCTATCCCTTACTCCCAGGATTACATTTCCCACCCTGGGCCCAGCTCTGCAAACTGACACCTGAAGGCAACCAGCCCTGGAATTCTGTGAGGAACCCCTTCCTTTTCTCAAACCTTCAAAATGTAGGGTCTTGCATTTCTTCTCCCACTGCTGTGCAATTCTCTGCCTCCTTCAAAATCTGGCCCAGGTGAGTGCTAGACACTGAAATCAAAAATTAAGAGTACTAGTAAATAAAGCAAGTTTGCACATACACACATAAATTAATTTGGAGATGACCTCTTAACTTCTGAAAGATTCTCTAGAGCAGCGTTCTCAACCTGTGGGTCGCAACCCCTTTGGCTGTCGAACGACCCTTTCACAGGGGTCGCCTAAGACTATCCTGCATATCAGATATTTACATTATGATTCGTAACAATAGCAACATTACAGTTATGAAGTAGCAACGAAAATAATTTTATGGTTGGGTCACAACATGAGGAACTTTATTTAAAGGGCCAGAAGGTTGAGAACCACTGCAGAGTGTATTTTGTAAGTATTTAAATATGCTACAGGATTAAATGTATCAAAATTCACTAAAAATAGCTCTTCCGGAATATGTATCTTATGGATGTAGGACTCTGAACTTCACCTCCCATGCCTCAGTTTCCTCACCTGTAAAATGAAGATAACAAGTACCTCCTTGTTAAGAGGATTAGATGAGTTAAATGCGAAAGAGCTTAGAATAGTGCGGGCTTGTCCAAAGCACTATTTAAACATTTGTTAGGTTTGTTGATGAGTAAAGTGAGACCAAAGCTGGCCCTAGGCAGGGTCCTCCCCGCTTCTCTCCTCTGCCCACTCCCCAGGTGGTTCTTAGGTGAACAGAAGCCAAGCTTTCTGGTTCTAGGGTGAGCCATCTACACCCATGTGAGTGGTTTATCTAACCAATGTCTGGAGAATTCACTTGTGTTTAAAACATTCAGCTGAGTAAATTTTAAATATCTTGTTGATTTCATGCAATGACTCAGGAGTCAGGCAACCTCCCCTCTAGCAGATGAAAAGGAGCTCTAAGGAGCTGCAGAAAATGAAAGACTTAATAGGCAGAAGGGACGAGAAATTACACTGGCCCCAAAATCGAGCTGGCCATTGCAAGGTCACTTAGTTTGGGAGTGGCAGGGCCTATCAGGCAGATGACCTCACTGGTGCTGACCACATGATTCACAATTGACTGGCTAAGATCTCATTTCCGGGAGATCCCAAACTAATTACACGTCTATTTGGTGACATGGAGCTTAAGCATAGCTACAAAATTCGGGGCCTGTTATCTTAATTTTAAGACTTCCCATAAACTTTCTCTGAGGAAGCAATTGAGTACAAAATTTTGGACAGCAGGGAAGAAAGGGGAGTGGGCTAAGACACCTGAACTAGGTCTGGTAGCCTTTCCCACACAGTTCCCAGAGGCAGCCAGCCCAGGGAGACAGGGAAACCCTCCCAGGTGCCCAGAGACACTGAAGCTGTGGGCTCCATGGTCTGCCCAGTGAGGCACTCCCTTGGTCTCAGTACTTTAGAGATCGGCACTTCAACCTCCTGCTGGTCGCCTACACATCCAGAAGAGGACAGGTGTGCCTTTGTCAGCTGAGCCGATGCATCATTTATGAGCATCCGTGTCTCAGAGCTTCTATTATGGGATATAATTCATAATCTGGCCCTGCTCACAAGGTCACATCCATAAGGAAATCTATATATATAAAAGCCTAAGCTACCGAACGACTGAATGACTGGTCACTATGACATGCACTGACCACCAAAGGGCAGATGCTTGTTGCAGGAGCTGCTCCCTGGTGGTCAGTGCACTCCCACAGCCAACCTCCTGCAGCCCCTCCCCCCAGCCAACCTCCTGCGGCCCTGGTCTCCAGCCAGGCCCAGGGACCCCACCTGTGCACAAACTCGTGCACTGGGTCTCTAGCGAAGCTAATAATATACAATTTTGAACTGTTTATATTTAATGTCATCAGAATTACAATCCCACATGAGGACATCACGGAGATGTTTAAGAAGTCACCAAGGCCCTTAATTCAGACCTGCATCACATCTTGTGTGCACAGACCAAGCGTGGGTCCCCTGAACACACCACTGCTTTAAAAAAATAAAATGTGTAGCTTACGTGCAGATAGAGTTCTGACCTTGTGGCTCATTATTGAAGAGAATTTGTATGGGGAGCTTTGCTAAGGAAATATTTAGTTAGGCCTAGATAAGTAGCACATAACAAACACCAAATGTGATAAAGCAAAAAATAACAACAAAGGAATGTAGATGGACACAGGTGTGCACCTCGATCACAGATGGAGCCTCAAAACAAGCTTCCTGCAGACGCAGCTCACAGAGCACTGCTTCCTGTCCCCTGGTTCCTGCTGCTTTCGTCTCAGCGCTCCTCCAGGGACCTGAGCACTAACAGGCACCAGCCTCCAACCCAAGTTCCTCAGGCGGGGATCCCAGGTGGCCCGCCGGGGTGAGGTGCACTGATGGACCTTAACCAACTGTATCACAGTGGGATCATACACTTTTACACCGCACCAGCCGGGTATGGGGGTTCAAGTTGCTCTGCATCCCCACCAACACTTTGAGCGTGGTTAGTCCTCTTACCCAGTTGGTGGCGTGTATTTGTGTGTCCTAGTCTCTGGGGACGTGGTGAACCTTTCACACTGTCCTCTGGGTGCTCGGGAAGTCAGGGTTATGGGGCTATCCAGAGGAGGTGCCTGGGGAAGGCTCAGGGAGGACAGCAGGGCCGCCCGCTCCTCCTGCGCTCCCCGCCCTCCCTCCCAGCCCCGCCACCCAGTGCCCTCAGTGTGTCTCAGGGTTTCCCTCTGGTCCCCTGGTCTCTGCTTTTCCTGCACCGAGACCACACACAATTAGAAGCCACAAGCTTCCTTCCCAAGAGGCCTGCAGTCAGGGCACAGCATTCACTTCCTCTTGAATTAGATGAGGACATGGATCAGCAATTCCGCAGCAGGGAGGAAAGGAACTCTGTTGCCGTCTTGGCAATTACACAGCTATAAATAAGTTCTCGGGCCTCCAATGAGGAACCGCTTCTGCACAAATGTTGCATCTTCATTATGAGAACAGATGGCACAGGGTCCAGAGAGGAGGCAGGCCCACAGACCCCAGCAAGCACGTGCAGAAGTGCTTTTCCTGGAGACAACCATGACACTCCTGTGTGCAGACATGTTTTATGCATGCTTCCCTCTTTGCCCATTAAACAACATGTACCTGCAGGTTGAAATTTAATGAAATAATTGTTACTGCTTCATCAAGGACATTCTTATGAGAAATTGGCTTAAATTTTTTTTCTGTCAACCCTCACCCAAGGATATTTTTCCCATTGATTTTTAGAGCAAGTGGAAAGGAGGGCGGAGGGGCAGGAGAGAGGAAGGGAGATGTGAGAGAGACACATCAACTGGTTGCCTCCTGAATGATCCCCAACCAGGGCCAGGGATAGAACCTGCAACCCAAGAACGCGCCTTTGATAATCGAACTGTGACTCCCTGGTTCGTAGGTACTCAACCACTGAGCAACACTGGCCGGGGCCTGGCCTTTTTTCTTTTATGTCAAATGCTTGGTGGTGAGAGTGCAATGATTAGGTGCAATTTGGTGTCACCGTCCAGATTCCCGCTACAGTGCTGGGAATCTTACCCATCACTGCTTCTATACGATGAGAGAAATACTCACATGGTGAGAAGGCAATGAATGTCTTAGTGCTAATGTGAACTTAGTTTGACCTTGCAGACCTCCCAAAGGGTCCCAGGGACACGCAAGCACCTGCAGATCACACCGTATGAACTGCTGAACCAGCATGAGACATACAGCATTTGTTTTTAAAAAATGTTTTTATTGGTTTCAGAGAGGAAGGGAGAGGGAGAGAGAGAAACATCAATGATGAGAGAATCATCAGTGGGCTGCCTCCTGCATGTCCCACACTGAGCCCACAACCCGGGCTTCTTCCCTGACTGGGAATCGAACCTCTTGGTTCATAGGTCAGTGCTCAACCACTGAGCCAAGCAGGCTGGGTGAGACATCCAGTATTAACATCAGCTATTGCTAAAAACTGGTAGGGACCCCTTCAGCTTCTAAGTCTAAGGCACAGGAAGGCTTAGTTCGGGTCCTGAGCAGAGGGAAGGCATTAGTTGGGCCTGGTTCATTTAAAACAGACCCACCCGCAGCCCTTTCCTGGGAAGCCTCACACATTCGCTGGAGCAGTTGGGGCCAGAACTGACCCCTCACTCATGCCCAACTGGATGCTGTGCAAGGTGTGCTCCGGGGACTCAGATGGAAACGGGGAGGTTCTGCAGGATAGGGGAATGTGAGCCAGGACTTCCTGAGGCAGATTCTGGGAAGGGCACTTTAAATTGTGGGCATTGTCTGAGTAAAGGCATCGGCTCTGAAGTGTGAACTGCCCCTGAGGAAAGAGTGGGGAGAGGTGCAGCTTAAGGTCTAGTGGCCCAAGATCTAGCTAGGATGCTAAGTCAGTCAGGGCTGTGAATGCTAAACAAGGGAAGTGGGCTTTATTTAGCAGGCAGCAGGGCGTTTGCTCATGATATGTGATCCTGTACTGAAGGCAAATGAAAAAAATTAAGGTGTCGATCTGAGTAAACCTTTAGGAATGTTGACAAAATAGTCAGATGTCTAGTTATAATACCTAATTTATTTATTTACACGTGCATGTTTAAAATAACATTATAATATACAACAGTACAGTAATACAAAATATTGCTTTTCCCCCTCCATTCACATTTCAAGTAAAAATTTCATTCAAGCTCTCCACATGCATCTTGGGTGTCAATGTCTTCATCATTCTCTAGAGCCACAGTCCTGAAGTGCATCTCCCTCACTGTGTCAAAGTTGTTTGGGAGGCAGCATTTTAAAACACTTGAACGACAGTGTCATTGGGAAGTCTGATCCAAGCCATGACGTTAGGACAGTCCCGCCCCAACTTATCATGGAGGCGCATGTTTGTGATCCTTACAACAAACTACGTACTCACTTATTGCTTTTGAAATTGCTCTTTAAAAGGCCGGTGTACAAAACTTTACTCTTATAGTAGTGAGGGAATATCCCCTGGAATAGTTACCAGATTCCTTACCTCCCCTCCTTTCACTCATGCGATAGGAGGAGTGCTAACTGTGCCTGGACTAAAATAAGAGGAGAAACCAGAGGTAGAGCAGTTGTGGAGTGGACCGTGCCTGGTTATGGGTGTGTCTGCGAGTAAAGTATGTTTTGGGAACAGAAAAGGAAAGAGCTCTGGGTCAGTTTCTTGGGGTGAGAAGGAAGGAATGACAAAAGGTGGGAGTGGACATCAAGGACGTGGAGAAAGGCAGTGAGGGGTGTCCTGCAGCCAAGCAGGTGGCCGAGAGGACGGCCTCCCCAGGGAGCAATGGAGGAGGGAGCAAGGACCTAGAGTCAGTGGCCAGGAGTGGGTGGCCAGCGGATAACACTGAGACACAGTCCTGGTCTGGCTGGGGGGGAGTGGCCCGCCATGTCAGGACTGGGAAGAAGTTACACTATCTGGAGCGAAAAGATACATGCAGATGTCCTGGGGAAAGACTGTGGATTACAAAAGGGGTGTGGGGGAACCACCTAGACTTTGCAGGCCCCCCCCTCCGCCCCCAACAGGTTCCTTGCTCACTCCCACAATTGGCAGCTGACGAGTTATTTTTTGCTTTCTAGACTGCAAGGAGAGCAGGCAGCATGTGTGTCCTGGGTCTGCAGCTGTATCTGCAGCAAGTAGAACAGGCACAGAACAGGCCTCAGGAAACGTGTGCTGAAGAAGGAAAGAGGAGGGAAAACTGAAGAGAGAAAAGAAGAAGGAGGTGCCAGCAGCCGAAGTGAGGGACTTGTAAAGGACAGCAGGAGGAGACAGGTCAGGAAAGGCACCGCCAGGACCTGAGGGCGACTGGCATCTAGGCCTTGGGGGAGAAACTGAAAGGAAATGGACGATTGCATCTGAGCAACATGCATTATCTAGACCTATGTGTGCTCCCAACAGCCTCAAGTCTCAGCCAGGAGGAATGTCACCTGCGCCGTCTCCAGCAAAGGCACTGGGGCTGGGGAGCTGCAGACGGTGGGGCTGGGACTGGCCTCATGGTCTTGGACCTACACACTGACTACACAGCGTGAGGTGTCTGGGCGTTCTGGGCTTTGATAAACATCTGAATCCTAATAAAGGATTTATGTGCTTGTTTGAGTGGATCATGAGTAATAGGTCTCCAATTACATTTCTGAAAAGCATGGGCTTTTCTAATAAAAAGGAATGAAACTACTCACTTCCCAATTTAGAGACTTTAAGGCAGTGATTCTCAAGTGTGGTCTCTGGAACAACAGGGCAGCATCTGGGAATCTGTTAAAAATTCAAAGTCTCATGCTCCACCTACTAAGTCCCGCTAAAACCCTGGGCGAGAACAAGTTCTCCAGGGGCCCCTGATGCATGTGAAAGTTTCAGAATGACTTTAGGGTAACGGATGACATGCATTTAATTTGTATGTATGTGTGTGTGGAAAGAGCATACACTTTATTTTTTGAAATTAAATGCACTGGGGAAATATTGGTTAATGAGATTATACAGGTTTCAAGTATATAATTCCATGCTACGTCATCTGTGTCCTGCATTGTGTGCTTACCACTGAAAGCCACATCTCCCGTCACCCTTTATTTGACCCCCTTTACCCTCCCTTTACATAGGTACTAAACTTAGGGATTTTGGTCTTAAAGAGAATTTTATGAACTTGACCCCAAAGTCACGGGAAATAAAACAAAAAATAAAGGAATGAGACTATTTCAAACTAAAAAGCTTCTGCACAACAAAAGAAACTATCAAAAAACAAAAAAGCAGTTGAGCGAATGGGAGAAGGTATTTGCAAACAGCTCTAACAGGGGGTTAATATCCAAAATATATAAAGAACTCAACTCCACATCAAAAAGACAAATAATCCAATTAAAAATGGGCAGAGGACCTGAACAGAGACACTTCTCCCAAGAAGACATACAAGTCGTCAACAGACACATGAAAAGATGATCAACTTCACTATTCCGGAAATGCAAATCAAAACTACAACGAGATACTCACATCTGTTAGAATGGCTATCATCAACAAGACAAGGAGAGGATGTGGAGAAAAAGGAACCCTCACTCACTGTTGGTGGGAACGTAAACTGCCACTTGGGAAAATAGTATGGAGGTTCCTCAAAAAATTAAGATTGGAGTAACCCCTCTTCTGGGTATTTCCCAAAAAACTTGAGGACATTTATTCTTAAAGATACATGCAATCCTATGCTCACTGCATTATTCATGGTGGCCAAGACATGGAAACAACCAAGTGTCCTGCGATAGAGGACGGGTAAAGAAGATGTGGCGCATATACACAACGGAATACTACTCAGCTGTTAAGAAGAGATGAAATACTGTTCTTTGTGATAATCTACCTCACTTGAGAACATCATGCTAAGCAAGTAAATCAGACAAAGTCAAGAATCATAAGATTTCACGCATGAGATATATAACTAAAAGCAACAAATGAACAAGACAAACAAAACTCTAAGACACAGACAAAAGTTTGGTGGTTACCAGAAGGAAAGGGGGACGTGTTTCATTTTAGAGCCACAACCCCCTACAGTTTCCTTAAGCATTGACATCTGCTATACTCGTCTTTAGTGAGTACCCACCAGCAGCACATGAGTACAGCCCACAGCTGGCAGCAGAGCGGAGCAGCGGGGAAGAGGGCAGTCGTGCCACCGGACTTGATCCCTGGCTGTGAAACCTTGGAGAAATGCCTTTATATCTTTAGCCTCAGCCTCCTCCCTTACAACTCGGTAAAAGTACCATTTTAATATGCCACACGCGTCAGGAGGGATGGTCCTGACACACGGTACATACTGTTATGCTGGTTATCACTGTCATCATTGAAGTAGAGCTCAGGAGCCCATCACCGCATGGCTTCAGCTCAATAGCTGGCGAGGTTTCCCCAAGGCCAGGACTTTGAATCACATGCAGGGACTAACTTCACAGGTCTTATTTGTCCTTCCTAAGAATTCACATGTCCGCTTCCCCTGCAGAACCCGGGGCTGAGACAATCCGTGGCCTCCTCTAAGCCTTACTCTGTGCAGAGACACTTGCCACCATTCAGCCTCAGACGGCAAGGTGCCAACTCTTACTGTCAACCAGGAGCTGGGCACCAAGGGTCTCGTCCTACAGTGAGCAAACAGAGTGGCACAGCAGTGGGTCCCGAGGGACTCTGGAAGGCAGGTGCTGGAAAAGGGTGAGGTCGGAGGTCACAGAAGGATGGCGCCCTCTCCTTAAGGTCTCCCTAAGGGCTAGAAAAACCTGATGACTTCCACGAGGACTTTGAAAGGACAGAGCATTGAATATCAGGCTTAAGAGGTCATTTGGAGTCAAAAATAGCAGCACACATTTTTGACAGAACTTCCAACTTTCATCTCCTCCTCAGTAGAATGGGAGCTCCAAGTAGCCCAGGAGTTCATTTTACTCCTTACTGCGTCTTTGCACCACGCCTGGCACTTCGTAGACATTAACATACTTCTGAGAGGGTGAGCACTTGCTAAACCAGTGGTTTTGTCATCAGAAGGAACAAAGATTGCTCTTTGTCAAACCTCAGGTCGGGGTGGAGCCCTTGGACTCTGGTGAGCCCACAAGGCTAGGTCCTGCTCAGAGCCACCCGCGTTAGTTGGTGGCCCAGGTGCTCCTCGGCTAGAGCCCTTTTCATGAGGTGAGCAGCATGTGGGACCCTTACTGTGGTGCCGGCAAAGGCCAGCTTGGAATCATTTAGGGGTGAGCCCAAAGGTACATTCAAGACAGGGACCTTGGCGCTTGCTCCTTGGCAAATCCTGGCTCCCATCAAGCTGAACTTAAGCCCACTCTTCCTAGGCATAGTGCCCACCCCACAGAGGGCCCAGCTGCCCAGCCTGTGCTCCTGTAGGTGCCTGTGGTGTCGGGGGGTAGGGTGGGGTGATGCACTATCACCCTGAGGCAGGGGCTTATTTATTCCTGGTGAGTTCCGACACCCTGCCTGTGCCTGACTAGGTGGTTTGATGTTTGCACAAAATTACGAAGGCGGAAACACCATCCTGTGTGACAGGCAAGCAGATAGCTTCTGCCTCTGAACATAAATGCCCCCAGTCCTTTGCTGCCACTGGTCCCTCCAATGCCCTCCATGGCCATTTCCACGTGTCCCAAAGCCATCGTACCAAACTTTTCACTAGGAGCCAACCCTAATCCTCCCCAAGCAGAGGCCTCCTCAGTGCCACAGTGCTCACAGGGTGACTGTCAGTGTGGGTCTGAGTTGTAACCTTGAAGGGTTTTGCTAGGATTTACGTCCACTCAGCCAATGGCCAGAAACCTTGATCAGCATTTACAAATTTTCTAATTATTGCCCTCCACCATTTTAAGTTTGTATCAGTTACTCATTAATAGAAATGCCCTCTATTTTGGGGGGTTTATTACAGTTGCTACAAGTGGTGATGGTTTGTCCTTCAGAACGATGCTGGGAAATATGAAAGGCCTGAGTGCTAATGGGGACTATCCCACAAGAGGCAAGAACTCGCCCTTTTCCTGAGCCCAAGGAACTTGTCCCTGCAAAAGAGGGAGTGTCCTTTAGTTCTATTAGTTTAGGATTCCATTTGGAGAGAATACACAAAATGATCAAGATTTACTAAGGAAATACTCTCCAGAATTCAGTGGTACTTGGCACACACAATCATAGAGCAGTCTGGTAGCATTTTACTAAGGGCCTTTTAAATGCATGCAACAAAAGCTCACTTTAGACTGACTTCAAAAGCCAAAATTTGTTCTAAGGCTGCTGAGGGGTTAATGAAGTCCACAGCAAGGCTCTCTGGCTGGATCCAGACCCAGCAAGTCCTCAGGGCTACCATGGCAGCTGCTTTCTCAGACCCGCTTTCTCTCTGTATTTCTACTTCTAAACCTCTCTGCCTGTCCATCCAAGTGCTGGCTAAAGTGGCCTACCTAACTTTTAAGATGGTGTCTGGTATCCCTTATTCCCCCTGCAAATTCTGAAGATAAAGAATTTTCTTGAGCACGTTTGGATCAGGAGTTCAACCCTGGCCCGACTGACTGCTATGTGGGAAAGGGGAGGGAACGGTCAGTGTATGCGAACATGGTCCCCACTCCTGGAAGAGTGAGGGCAGAGCCCAGATGAGCCAGGCAGGCACCTCAGACAAAAGTCATTAGAGTGAGGTCAGCCACTTCAGGTGCTTAACTATCAGTACTTAATGAAACAGCAAAGTATGCAACTTTCTACAATTCAGTGACCTTCCCCTCCAAATTCCTACTGAACTAGTCAAAGTTTCAGTTCAGTTAATTACTTATGTTTCATAAAGTTCCACTGAATACTGAAGCCAAGTAGAAAACTACAGAGTACTGCTTCCTGTTTATTGCTCTGCACTGGACGGGTTCACATTTGCTTCTTATTTTATCAAATCTTTCAGGAGTGATAAGCACAGATCAAGTTGCAAAAGCTATCACTTTCTCACTAACTATTTTCCTAACAATATGCATTATCTCAACAACCTAAGGAGTGATATCTAACTAATTCCTTGAACCTATAAAAACCTTGCCAGGGAATCACATATATATATTTTTAATCCTCACTCAAGGATATTTTTCCATTGATTTTTAGGGAGTGGAGGAGAGAGGGAAAGATAGAAATACTGATGTGATAGAAACACAGACTGGTTGCCTCCTGCACAAGCCTGACCAGGGTCTGGGCCGGGGAGGAGCCTACAACCGAGGTATGCACCCTTGACAGGAATCGAACCTGGATGCTCTACCCACTGAACAAACAGGCTGGGGCAGGAATCACATTTTGTGGGCACACTGCACATAGCCTGGAACACAGTGGGTAATAAAAATAAGTACAAGGATCTACTTTAGATCACATATTAAATCTGGCAAATATTTCAGGTCACATTCTGCTTCTGTCCATGTCAGGTGGGGCAGACGAAGTAACCGAGTCTCAAACTTGCAATTCTTCCTAGAAGAACCCTACAACTACTAACATCCCCAGCTCAGAAGCACAAAATGTACACAAAGAACTGATCAGATGGTATCTTAATGAAAAGCACTAATTTAAACAGCCTAGAGCTTCACAGAAATTGTTATTCCAAAACATGCAGAGGCAGCAAGAGTCACCCAAAACCACACTTATCCTATGACATTTATGTTGCTTTTCTTTAATTTAAAGATTGAAGCAAAGTGAAATGGATGGAGATATTTTGTTAAAAGAACAAAATGAGTTAGTCACAGAAGATAACCTCATAAAACATTAGATCTAAGTCCAGTAGTGGCTCATGTTCTGGGTTTCTGTAAAGCAAATGGAAATATTTGGAAGAATCAACAATTTTAATAGAAGAGCTATAAATGCTCTGAAAGCAGAAAGTTGACACCGTTTTAAATATAATTCAGATATATATTTAAAATCAAACACAATTAAATAGAATATGGTTTAAGTACATGAATACTTCAGCTCTAGAAGAGTAAGAGGTGGTACATAGTACCAAAAACCTATACACAGCCTTCTTGCTTCTTCTGTTAGTGAAAGAGTGTGCCTCTCTCTATACAATCAAACATTGCAGTGGAATAAATTCTCTATTCATTCAAGACT